>JABFPN010003634.1:0-17448 GCA_022817305.1 Leptoteleia sp. ZL-2020
CGCTGAAATTTTGTCGATATTGTAGTTCTCTCTATTGATTCTCCCATGCGGGAATAAATCCCGCGGAGGAGAAGGTGCATGGTGGGGGCAGCGGGATTTTATCCCGCACGGCCCGATGGCATCACTGCTCCGGGGCTTAAATACTCAAAGTATATTTATGCTCATTTTTGGCATTTTAAAATGGAAATAAGGAAAAAAATGAAACATAAATTTATGTAATTAAAGTGGTATTTTGATTGATTTGTACATTATCATATTAAGGTGATGCTGTAAGCCTGCTGCCACGGAGTTAGTGTTTTTGTAAATATTATTTTAAAAATGTTGATTTAATGCTTAACAAAAGTTTTAGCACATTCTTTAGGCATGGGAAAATTTAATTCAATTACAAAACCAGAATTTTTAACTCAGTATTAAGCGAATTTCTTGAACGCCTTTTTTTATCATCTCGAAAACGCGTTCAAGAAATTCGCTTAAAATTGATGACAAACTTTCAGTTACTTCAACGTTAAATAATCTCCCAAATTGAGAAAATGTGCTAAAACTATGTATATTAATTAATTCTTATATATTTTAATAAAAACAAAGAATGCCCTAATCTAGTAATTAACGCTTACGGCATCGCGTTAATGCGAGTGACGGAGAATGTATGTACTACGTAAGAGAGAACCGGACTAGTTTTTTGAACACCTTATTACCAACTTCAAGTGCCAGCCCCGGCCTAATATCTCCACACTGCATCGTTGTTGAAAAATGGTGGCTATGTAAAACTGGCGCGTCGCTGAACGATTGTTAATTGGGTAAAAGAAGTGCGCATTTCGTTAAAGAGACGTATATTTGAGACACGTGAGTTTGAAAGAAAAAGGGCAGTGTTTGAGGCGGGATACTGGGTGACTGGCGTGTGCGCTCTTGTGCGAGATGTCTAAGGCGGAGGAAACTGCGTTCGCCGGTGACGCGGCCGACAATTCTAATGAATCGTCAGCGGACACAGGCTCGTCGCGTGGTGGTGGCGACTTCGAGACGAAACTCGAAACTGACCGTAGCAAACGCTTCGAGTATCTCCTCAAGCAAACCGAAATTTTTTCCCATTTCATGACTAACAATCAAAAGGATAAGAGCCCTTTGAAGGTTAGTATCTTTCGTTTCAACGTATCTCCCTTTATTTCATCCAAAGAATATATATTTATTTCAACTTTTGTCACACAACTTTTTCTCATATTAATATTAGGATTAATAATTGATCGTATGCCATTTTTCTATAAATTTTTAAATAACAATATGTATTTATATATATTTTTTTATATATAACCTATGCATATTATCATTGCTGTTATTGTTACTTTTATTTATGTTTGTTTTTTTTTTTTTTAATTTGAAGCTATAAAAGGAAACATTGACTAAAATTCTTTAGGAGTTATTTTGTTTGATAATAAAAACATTTACAATGTTATTTGTATCTTGGTAACTCTTGATTAGGATACAGTTTTTAAATTTTCATAAATGCACCAGTTTTGATAGGTGATTGTTTTTCATTTTTATGATTTTTACATTCTACTTTCGTTTCTGAAGAGTGAGATAAACATTAAAATTATATTTGTTTTATAAACTACAGATTACTGTACAAAACTTTTGTTAATATTATAATTATTACAAGCACAGGTAGATAATTATGTGAAATAATTTATTTGTATACTAATTAATAAATGCAGAGTACTCATATTTTCAATCCATTTTTGTAACAATAAATTTGACATTTTTTTTTTAATTGTTTTCATGTGAAAAGAAAATCATGAACTTATCATTGTAAAAAAACATCAGTTGCAAAAAATAGGTTAACATGGGCTGTATACGGTTATGATTATACAAATATTTTCAAAATAACTTATCCGGATGATTTCACCTTTTATTTAAATTCAATTATAAATTTTACAATTATTTTACAAAATGTTTCATCTGAATTCTTTTTAATTGTTTACATTTAATATTTATTATTTGAAGCAAGAAATTTTTTCAAGATTTTTTAAGGTGATTCTTCCAATACCGCCAGTACCCAGCATTAATTAATAATTAAAATTGAATTAAAATCTGATGTAATTTACTGTTAAAGTGAGAGAATTGTCTGATATGCTTAAATGTCAAAATGTAATTTTAATTTTGTAAATTTAATAAATATATATCATAGAACAAAGAGTGACATGGTAGCAAATAAATCCCAGTTTTACATTACATTCCATTATATCAAAATTTTTTGGTTCAATTCTACTTACTATTAAACCCTGGGTACTGAACAGTGTTCTTGACAGGTGATGCACTGAAGGATCACCTTAAGAGAATGCAATATATCATGAATTAAAGTTTTTGGTTATAAAAATAATGCATTATTGAAATATTATCAAAATGAAGAGAGCTAGTCAATTCTTTATACACAGGAAAATAGTTAAATAGAAATAACATTAGTGTAAATAATTTATTATTAAAAAAAAATGAACCTCTGTTTTTTTTCACTCTACAAATGATGGTTCTCTTTCTAGTTATAAATAAGAATTAAATGATTAAATTGTTTACACAGAATTGTATAAAATCTGAGAGAATCCAACCTGTTCTCTTCAATTTCAGTTTTTATATTGGAATTATACATATTTTAATAAATTATAATGCTGGTAAAATTCTATGTTGCATTCTCTAACCTTTTTTTTTTATAATTATGATTCTTGCTAAAATATAATATAGTGAATAATCCAAAAGTATTTATTTTCTTAGAAACTTTGGATGAATGAAGATGAATGTGATTCATTCTTTTTGATGTGGTGAAAATATGGTAATTTTATGTTTTTAATTTAAAAAATAGGTAAAAGCTGGTAGACCAAGAAAGCAACAACCAGAAGTTCCGAAACCACCTGAACCTGATGCAAAACCAGATCACAGACACAGTAAAACGGAACAAGAAGAAGATGAAGAATTACTTGCAGAAAGCAACACAAGTGTGGCACCAATTACACGATTTGAATCTTCGCCACATTATATTAAATCAGGGGAATTACGAGATTATCAAATTAGGGGACTCAATTGGATGATTTCTTTGTATGAGAATGGTATCAACGGTATTTTAGCTGATGAGATGGGTTTAGGTAAGATCCTTTATATAATAATTATATTGCTTTTTAAACAAATTAAATCTGGTTTGAATTCAACTACTTATATTATGATTCTATAATACTGATCAAAAAATGTTGTTCCTGTTTGTATGTTTTGTTTATTAATTACTATGGGAATCATATATTTATTAAAATATATAAAAGTAGAAAATTATATTATTTTATCAGAACTTGATCATTATGTAGGAGGGGAAAGTGATAAAGAGTTGTCATATATAAGCCAGAATTGAAAATTCTTATTTCTATGCAGAGAATAATTTTTTTTTTTTTTAAAATATTGAATGTAACAAAATGAAATTGTATACATTATGTTCACATGTTTATATTTATATAAAAAAATCACAGATAAAGATTTATACTCTCCTTTAACTATTCTCTATCACTTACCCTAATCAAAACCAATCGAGAGATTAGTTTGTTCGTGTGACTAGATATCAAAAGACTGTAACAATATTGTAAAACGTAATATCACTCAGAATACGTCCATGCACTATGCCATTCCAATCGGAAGCCTAAATTCAATTGATATTATTGAAAGTTTGTGCCACCATAATAGCATGAAATATCGTGGAGATATCTCATTGCGATAAAGATATCACATGGACATACTATGAATATCATTTTGTGATATTGAAATAATCTATGATGAGTCAATTTTCCTTAGCAGACAATCATTATACAAAGAAAAAAGATTAATAAAAATCACTGACATTGTTAGTAAACTGGTTACATACTTGCAAACATTGAAAAATTACTAACCTAAGTTGGTAAAAATTCTCATCATTTTGACATATTGTCAGTTTTCTGTAAGAATAATTGTCAACAAATTGATGTTTTTTATCAACGACACTTAATATTTCTATTACTTATTACCTTTTTCGTCCGAAATTTTTAGTCAAGTGTCTAAAGCAAGATGGAGTGTTGAGTGTGTGCAATCTGATTTATTGCTTCTACACTTAAATAATAATTATAACAATAAAAATAAAAAATAAAAATAATAATAACGTATATAAGATGTAAATATTAGATAGTGTTTCGTTTCTTGGTTACACTGAAACTCATCAGTAAGGCTAGTGTAACCAATGTCTTATACGCTATGAATTTATTTCAAGAAAATGTGTTGTAATATGCTATCTATATATCATCTATATAAATATCATCAAAGATGAAGTTACGATCATCTACACCCTCTACTGAGAGAATTTGATATCATTCTCTTGAAATTACAAATTTTTGTTTATTTTAAATGAACTTACCTATTTTTGCTTTAGACATTTGACTGAAAATTTCGGACGAAAAAGGTAATAAGTGATGTTTTTTATTTTAATATGAAGATTAAATTATTAAATGTTCCTACTGTTTACAAATGAAAAAAATAATAAAATAAAATAAACACCATTGGTATAAATCGGTGTCCAAACTCTTGTACCACAATTGTAATGATGGAATTACTAGCCATTACTCCACGAACCATTGCTTAACAATACATGGAAAACAGTTCGGTGGAATCGTTTATCATACAGGGAGACCCGCTGCTCAAAATCGTTGTAAAATCGCTTCATTAAAGCTTTGTGCAAATGTTGAATAATTTTGGGTAAACCGTTTACCCAACGAGACGAGCCATTGTCTCAAAAGTTAGGTTCCATAAATTTTTGGTAAACGGTTTACCCAAAATTAGACGAGATGCTCTACTAAGACCATAGTAAAGCATTTCACCCTTCTGATGGCACAATGGTTCTACATAACTGTTTTCCTTGTAGTACTTGTAATAATTCCCCTATCGATCAAATATAAAATCCTCTCAGATAGAGAGTTTATTAATATTAAGTTATAAAAAGAAAATACAAAATTATAAAATTATTAGATTTTTCAAATATCATATATTGGCCTACATTACAAAATTATCACTATCACAAAATTTAATTTTAAATTTCAACTATTATTATGTTCATAATGATATCAAACTCGTCTTTTACAATTTACATATGGTATACCATTTCACACACTCATTCAATCATTACATTCACGCTTATCGCAAATATACGCAAATAATACTTTATCAAAAAGGAATTCTGCCCAAAACTTGAGGTATATGATCAAAATTATATAAAAAACTTATCCAAACGGCGTGACTTATATATCAGAAATCCATGCGGCGATGTAAACTCATTTCACCATAAATAATATCCCAATCCAATCGTTTGAATAATGGTTAATAAAGATCATGGATTAGATTTATGGTTAGCTTTTTCTTTTAATTATGTTAATGGAAGCCTCGGAGTTTGATTGTGGTATAATTGGAATACATCAGCGAAGATAATAGTCAAATACAAAAACCTCTAATTGTAATCACATTATGATAAAAGAAAGCACACATTTACGAGCCATACTAATATTTATTTTTCGAAATTTTAAACAGGCCAATTATGATTTATGAAATGTACGAATATCATTATATTCTTACAGACTCCCGACATTTTCGACCCCCCAAATAGTCCAGCAAGGTGTCAAATTGACACCAAGCAATATCTTTAACATTAATTATGACATTTTGTCGTTTTAGCATTAAACTATGTTAAAAATTATTAATTAAAAATTCTAATGTTTCTGCAGGTAAAACCCTTCAAACAATCTCCCTTTTGGGTTATATGAAACACTTTCGCAACATCTCCGGGCCCCATATTGTAGTGGTTCCCAAAACTACCCTCGCCAATTGGATGAATGAATTTAAGAAATGGTGCCCTACGTTACGTACGGTTTTCCTTATCGGAGACTCGGACACTCGTAACACCTTCATCCGCGAGGTCATGTTACCGGGCGAATGGGACGTCTGCGTGACTTCCTATGAGATGGTGTTGCGCGAAAAGTGGGTCTTCAAGAAATTTAACTGGCGTTATATGGTGGTCGACGAAGCGCACCGTCTCAAGAACGAAAAGTCCAAGCTTTCGGAAATACTGCGCGAGTGCAAAACAGCCAATCGATTGCTCTTAACCGGAACCCCGCTTCAGAATAATTTACACGAACTTTGGTCCTTGTTGAATTTCCTGTTGCCCGATGTCTTTAACAGTTCGGATGACTTCGATAGCTGGTTTAATACTAACAGCTTCCTCGGTGACAACCAACTGGTGGAGAGATTGCACGCGGTTTTACGTCCGTTCTTATTAAGACGCTTGAAATCCGAAGTAGAGAAGGGTTTAAAACCGAAAAAGGAGATCAAAGTTTACATCGGCTTGAGCAAGATGCAGCGAGAATGGTACACCAAAGTGTTGATGAAGGACATAGATATAGTTAACGGCGCTGGCAAAATCGAGAAGATGCGCCTGCAGAATATTTTGATGCAGTTGAGAAAGTGTTGCAATCACCCTTACCTTTTCGATGGTGCCGAGCCTGGTCCACCCTTCACAACGGATGAACACTTGGTTTATAATTGCGGCAAAATGGTTATTCTGGACAAGCTGCTGCCGAAATTACAACAGCAACAGAGCAGAGTGTTAATTTTCAGTCAGATGACACGGATGTTGGATATACTGGAGGATTATTGTTATTGGAGAGGGTTCCAGTATTGTCGTTTGGATGGTAACACTGCTCACGAGGACAGACAGAGGCAGATTAACGAGTACAATGCCCCGGAGAGTGAGAAGTTCATATTTATGTTGTCCACCAGAGCGGGAGGTTTGGGTATAAATTTGGCTACTGCCGATGTGGTTATTATTTATGATTCGGATTGGAATCCACAAATGGATTTGCAGGCGATGGATCGTGCGCACAGAATTGGTCAACAAAAACAAGTTCGAGTATTTAGGTAAATTTTTTAATTGATACAGGTGAAATTTAATTGATGAATCGCGCTCTTAAAGTGCATTGCTTTTGCAATATTTCATGTCATATTAAATTGAATTAAACATTTAAGATGTTATGTTTAATAGCTATAATATGAAATTATTATTGCAAAAAAGTTATCCTTAATTGCTAGTATAATTTTATCAATTCATTTCTTAATGAATCGAATATAAAGAATAATGTTTGCTGCTCTGCCATGATATACCTCGATGGTTTGCATTTTTTATTTTGATAACATTTTATTTTTTAATTTCATCAAAATCACGTTACAGTGGGTACTTAGTTTAGTGCAGTGTGGAGATATTTAAGCCGGAACTCGCACTTGAAGTTGGTAACAAAACGTTCAAAAAACTACTCCGGTTCTCTCTTACGCAATGCTTTCTCTGTCATTCGCATTAGTATAATGATGTAAAAGACAGAGAAAGTATTTTGTAAGTGTGAACCGGAGTAATTTTTTGAACCCCTTATTACCAACTACAAGTGCGAGCTGCGACCTAAATATCTCCACACAGCTTTAGTGACGATCTGTATTTTTTACACCATTGAATATTTACTGTAATAAGACTGTAAAATTGAAAGTTTTACTGTAATGAGACTATAAAATTGAAAATAATATATTAAATGCATTTATGTAGATTTATCACAGAGAATACTGTAGAGGAAAAGATAGTCGAGCGTGCAGAAGTGAAGTTACGTTTGGATAAACTTGTGATCCAACAAGGTCGTTTAATTGATGCGAAACAAAATGCCCTTAATAAAGATGAGATGCTTAATATTATTCGTCACGGTGCAAATGAAGTATTTGCTTCAAAAGACAGTGCGATTACGGACGAAGATATTGACACGATTCTAGAAAAGGGTGAGATGAAAACCGAAGAAATGAAGCAGAAGCTCGAATCCATGGGTGAATCAACACTCAGAAATTTCACCGTTGACGCACAAACCGATTCCGTGTACCAGTTTGAAGGTCAAGATTATCGAGAGAAACAAAAGATGATGGGGATAGGTGAGTAGTTTAATTTAGGTCACCTAAGAACTTGAAATATGAATTCTATGTATAAATTATTATGTTAAGCAATATTTTGTTTTATCTTCAAGTTGTGAACTTTTGATAGTATAATACGCCATTTATTTTAAACATAGGACAACATTGACTAATAATTATTTTATAACATAACGAAGAGACAGCCATTCTTTAGCACCGGGAGAATATTTAATGTCAGCAGTATCCCGTAGCTAGTTGATTGTTCGCATACAAAAAACCTATCAAAAGAATAAATTGTAACAAAATAAACGAAAATTATGATTATGTATAAAATTATTTTAATTAAAAAACGATATATTCGAAAATATTGCCCAATTAGAATTACGTGATTTAATGTCAAAATTACGGCAATAAAATACACATTAAAAGTAAACAGTATACTAAATGAAAACCCATTTAAGACTTATATTAATTTGCAATGTTTTTCAATAGGGAACTGGATCGAGCCACCAAAACGTGAACGCAAAGCTAATTATGCCGTAGACGCATATTTTCGCGAGGCATTACGCGTTTCCGAGCCAAAAGCTCCTAAAGCTCCGCGGCCCCCAAAGCAGCCCATTGTTCAAGATTTTCAGTTTTTCCCACCGCGTCTTTTCGAACTTCTAGATCAGGAAATTTACTATTTCCGTCAAACAGTTGGCTACAAAGTGCCAAAAAATCTAGAACTTGGCTCCGAAGCTGCGCGGGTACAGAAAGAAGAACAGCGCAAGATCGACGACGCGCAGCCTCTCACCGATGAAGAAATTGTTGAGAAAGAAAAACTTTTAACGCAAGGATTTACCAATTGGACCAAGCGCGATTTCAATCAGTTCATTAAAGCCAACGAAAAGTATGGTCGCGATGACATCGAGAATATTGCCAAAGAAGTGGAGGGCAAGACTCCCGAGGAAGTGATGGAATATTCCGCGGTCTTTTGGGAAAGATGCCACGAGTTGCAAGACATTGACCGCGTGATGGCACAAATCGAGCGTGGCGAATTAAAGATCCAACGACGAGCTGGAATCAAGAAAGCACTGGACGCGAAGATGGCGCGGTATAGAGCACCGTTCCATCAGTTAAGAATCGCTTACGGTACCAACAAGGGAAAGAATTATACCGAAGAAGAAGATAGGTTCCTGGTTTGCATGCTGCACAAGCTCGGCTTTGACAAAGAGAATGTTTACGAGGAACTGAGAGCGACAGTGAGATCAGCGCCACAGTTTCGCTTTGATTGGTTCATTAAGTCCCGTACTGCGCTGGAACTGCAGCGCCGCTGTAACACCTTGATAACTCTAATCGAGAGAGAAAATCAGGAGCTGGAGGAAAGAGAGAAACAGGAGCGCAGGAAGAAGGGTGGCAATGCGGGTGCCAAGCCCTCGTCCAAGCGCAAGGAAAGCCTGCCTACGACACAGCCCCGCAAGAAGAAGAAGTAAACACTTGGTCATGATCGAAATCGGAAAGTTGTTTTTGAGTTGTCAATTATGCCTGCTTCTCTCGTGACTCTTTGGTAGAGAAGTCTTTTGAAATAGAAAACAAGATTTTTGTATTTATTTTATGGTTGTCATATGTTTTTCCCCTTTTTTTTCTTTCATTTTTCTTTCAAAGTCATATGTGCGAAGTTTACAATTCTTATTTTTAATTTGTTAAGAATATAATGAATATGTAACATTTCAATAGTTCGATGACTATTCTGTTTAGATAATGATGACAAATAAATTGATGCAATTTATTTGCGGTATTTAGTACAGTATTTGTAAGTAAAAGTGAAAACAATATAAATGCACTTGTAATTTATGGTACATATTTCATTTCATTCCTGTGTTTACTGGATTAAAACCTTCAGACATTTTAGAACCAAAATTATGACAAAATTAGTGTATATAAGAAGGATGCTAGATTTAAGTAATTTATTGAAAATCCAAGTATGTAATCAATTTTCAAGTGGAAAATGCAATAATAGGTCACCGCAAGATAAAGGTAATAATTGCTCATGTTGAATTTTTGCTGATAATTCGGGTAAAGTAAAATTTAAGTTAGCTAACAAAAAATTATTTTGTCAAGATCCCAATAAGTAAGCAGTATTTCTACTTGAATGTCAAAAGAATTGTATTATCGTTGAATATCATACATATATTTATTTGTATATTTTATAAAATATTCTTTTTCGTAAAGTTACTTCGTTATATTTCATAATTTTACAAATTCAGCAATAAAATAAATAAGAAATATTACATTAATAAATGTAATTGCTCTTTTTAAATTTATATTTGACGTCAGATTTTCATTTTATTCATTTCTTTTTTACTTAACTTCACATTTTTTTACTTACAATATATGAAATCTGATTCTATAAAATATATAGATTGGTAACATTTTATAGATATATGTTTTACTATCTTTGAATAAAATAAAATAAAAAAATAATTTATTTAAACACTCGGTAAGATTTACCTTCAACTACTACTATGCAAGTATTCCTAAAAACGTGATTTAATGCAAGCATTAAATCAATCTTTCTAGAGTAATAAAAAAACTAACTTCGTAGCAGCATCTTATTGCATCACCTTAATCAATTTTATAATTGTTAAAAAATGTATTTCAATCTCGTACCTTAGCACCTAAAAACGGGAGTGTTCCCGATACAATCTAACAAAATGTTTTAAGATACAATTTTACATTTAAAAATTTCTTATAATTTAAGTATATAAAAAAAATCATTGAATTATTTAATTTATTATTTTCCGAAATTTATATTCTACAACCCTACTGACGCAAATATGTTGTATTATCAATTGAAGAAAAGAAAGATTATCGATTTTTTTCTTTTCTACAATAAGTAATACAGTAATATTATAAGAGAAATGGAAATATGAATGCAAAAACAAGGCAACAATGGGACATTTCGAGCAAACGACAAAAAAATCGCACTTTCCAAAATACGTTGAAAATATTAATCAGTACATATATTTTTGTGATTCAAATTATACTGCCGTGTCCATAGAATAGCACTCTGGTCCGTAGATCATAAAATATAAGTTAATTAAATTTTGATTACAAAACACACTAACTCCATGACAGCAGACTTGATACATCATTTTAAACTAGACTAACTACCGCGTCTCCTCATAATTTTAACCGAGTTTTTGCCAGGTTTTAAAGTATACTTGCCTCTTTAATGATTTCATATCTTTTCTACATAGTATCTTAAGGTGATGCTCCAAGCATAGGTAGCGCCCTGCAGTATCGGCTTTGATGTTTTTGAGTATAACAATAAAATGGATCATAATTTTGTAATATAATGACCAGGCCGCTATTCTACAATGTTAGGAGAGTATTGTAGATTATAATGATATGTGTTTTGAAGAAAATCAACAAAAAGCGGTGTGAACTGGTTTTAAATATACGAAATGTCGATAAAAAATTCTAATTCACACCGCTTTTCATTAGTCTTTTTCAACAATTATGTTTATATAGGTAGTAATATTCCCCCGGTGCTAAAGAATGGCGGTCTGGTCATTATTTTAAATTAAAAAGACCCTAACTCCGTGACAGCAGACCTTGAACATCACCTTAATAATTAATTATAACAAAACATTTTCAAATTTTGTCCCAAATAAAATTAAATTTTGTAACTCAATAATATTTTATTTATTCTTTCGCAAAAAGAAACAATTACAATTTTATTATTTTGAGATACATATTGGAATTAAAAGCCTTGCAACGTCTTTTTTTTTTACATATATGAGGTGTATTAAAAACTAAACATTACTTTCTTAAATAATGTATACAAAGGTTTAATTGAACTCGACAAGTATTTTATTTGTACTTTTGAGATTAATTACGTTAAATAATAAATAAGATTGAACGTATTTAATTCAAAAAACGAGTTAACGCAGATGTATATTGTTTAATGCAATTTGATATTTTATACATTGTAGTTTGCACAAAACAGTATGAAGTAAGAGAAGACTGGTCTCCGTGCACGTCATGAAAATTACGGGCTCATTAGGTATGAGAATTTAATGATCGAATGTACCTATGCAAAACAATCTTGTGTTAAACAAATAATTAGAACTCTATTAACTAATTAACGTATTAAATTATATCATAATATTGTCTATGTAATTTGTCAATTAAAGTTTGTTGAGTTGTATGTTTAAAATATCACTGTGTAAAAGAGACATTATTAAACTACACAAATCTATATTAAAATTTCCTGATGCGCGTTATTATATTTATACAATTGTTAATAATTTATAATTTGAATCTTTTCAAAGTGCGCTTCAATCTTTTGAAAAATTGTAATGAAAAGTTCTAAAAATATTAAAAGTCTTTTCCATGAATCAACTTGTATAGTACAAAAATATTGTTTTTTAAGAAAAAAATTTATTGTATAAAATGTCTTTTATATAATATTAAAGAAATTGCAATCTATAAAACTTAATTTATATATTTGTAAAGTTTAACGATTACAAAATAAAAAAATATGTCGAATAAATATCATAAGTCTAAATAAAAACTTACATTATTTAACATCTTTTACTTAAAATAACATAATCCATTTTAAATGATTCTGCAGGATTTGTAGTATCACAACTATACCTGTAAGAAAATCAAAATTAAATTAATAAATTAGATATGGGAAGGTGGTATCTTTATCACACATAATCAAGAATTCAATTATTAATTTTTCTTTATATTCTTAATTTCCTAATTTGTAATTTTTATCTGAAGAGTTATGAAGTTATCTGTAAGGATTTAAAAGTAGTCTTACATATTCTATGTATTTATGCTGCATTTCAAAATTAAATATCTTTGGTTCTAGATGAAAAACTTGCATAAAATTTGGTTAAAAAAATACAAAAACTGTTATATACCGTACTTAAATTTTATAAATATCTGTAATTTTACAATTGATGACTATCCATTTTAATTTCTTATTACTTACCCTAATGAATTGAAAAAAAATATAGCTGATAGGTTGTGTTTAAATACAGTTAAGACAACTTTTTGCAATTTAAAGTACTTGGCCGTTGCTTCCAAAGTTTTCATCATAAATTTCCCAATTCCTTTCCTTCTGAATTGTTCCTCTAATTGCAGTTCATAACTATTTAAAGATAATTAATTATAATGTAATAATTCATATCACAAATTGAAGTAATTTAAATTTCAAATTTAGTACACTAAGGTTTTATTTTTATTAAATAAAAAGATATTCATTACTTCAAAAACGAGTTCCAAAAATGAAGAAGAAATAAAATATACATTTATTAAATGAATAGAACATTCCTAATGGGATATATTTAATGTACGCTGCCCAATTTTAATTCTTAATATATATAAATTACGTGTCACATTGTTTGTCCGCGCTAAACTCCTAAACTACTTAACCGATTTTAATAAAATTTGCACACCGTGTGCAGTTTGATCCAACTTGAGAGATAGGATAGCTTACATCTTAATTTATAGTCGCTATATTAGTATATTGCAAATTATTTGTCGGTAATTATTCGGAATGTCCCCCCCCCCTAAGGTGGGTAAAAAACACATGAAATCGATGTATTTTTTGCGCTGATTACGATTATGCAGAAAAAAGTTGGTTTTGGCTGACCGTTTTACAGTTATTTGCAAAAAAGTGCCATTTTTACCCATCAAGAAATTTATTTCTTTAAAATTTAACTAAACTAACCACATAGGTCCAGAATATCGTAAGGAGTAATTTTGGTCCTTTGGAGCATATCTCTAAAGTTGATATTTTCAGAGTTATGGGCGAAAATTTGAACGCCCAACTCAACCCGGACGCGCTCCGAAGGACTATATTGTCGTCTACTGGGAGACAATTCCCACACTTCCAAACGATATAACACATGTTTTCTGTGTATTTTTTTCTGCTGATTACGAATATGCAAAAAAAATTAGTTTTGATTACCTGTTTCAAAGTTATTTGCGAAAAACTGATATTTTTACCGTTTTTTGGCCATAACTTTTGAACGGCAAGAGAGCGCCAACATTTTTTTTGAGATTCGAAATCAGTGTGAAAAAACACATCGATTTCATGTGTTTTTTTTACCTACCTTAGGGGGGGCATTCCAAATAATTACATATTTGTCTATTATTTGACATTCATAATTATCTGTTAGCTTAATTAAAGCGGCAATGTCGAGCAAGTGCGTCGAAATGCGTACAAAAAAAATTAATAAATAATTGTTAACATTAAAAAAATAAATTTTCTTAAATAAAAAATAAGGAATATTCTTTAACATATATTTAATGCCTTTAATTTTATAGATGCATAATAAGGTAACATATATGTGACATATATGACATGCAGTGAACATATATGCCTGCATATATGCCTACATATATGCCGGAAATGTGACATATATGCCTACATATATGTTAACCTATATAAAAATTTTTTCATGGGCGGCTTTTACCAAATTTTATATGCATATTCAGAAGGTCTGAGAATCGGTTACTATGTATTTTTCATAGACCTAAATAAAAAAAAGTGGCAAAACAACGTTTGCCGGGCCAACTAGTAATTCATATTTTAAGAATTTTTAACTGATAAGACTCTAATGAAGTAATAAACAAGTATCATTTCAATTTAAGGTAACGTTCAATGTCTGCTGTCACTGACATAGTATTTTTCTAATTTATGTAAAATAATACTAATAATAAATTAGTAACAATGACCAGACAGCCATTCATTAGCACCGGGAGAATATTAATGTCTACAAAAACACAATTTTTGAAAAAGACTGATGAATATCTATGCTTAGAGCATCACCTTAAATATATATTTTCAGATGATGTACAATAATATATTCCATTACAGAGTTTTAGTGCCTTTTTCAATCAAAATTTAAATAACTTATATTTTATGGAATACTGATCAGAACGATAAGAACACTTGCATGTGAATACAGCATTACCAGTTTTTAATATAAATCTTTTTGCCATGTAAAATTTTTTTATCTGATTTTTAAATTTCGGGATAAAAATTAAAACTTAACTAACGTTTTATTTATGGCGTATACATTATACGCAAGGTTGCTCCATCCCTGGTGCATATATTACTTTTTGTAACAAGGGTAATAATTGAATTGAATAGTTTCCATCCGCGTCTCATTGGTAACCAGCAAGTTTCCGTACACGTCTATAATCAGCCGGTTTCTGTCTTCTAAACCGGACGGAAACGTTACAAAAAAATATATTTATGACATTAAAGGCAATATTTTTCACAATTAACATTGCAGTTAGATAATTAATAAAAAATAAACATAGAATTTGCCAAATAAAGTATATCAGACGATTCTCTCACTTTTACATTACATTCTATAAAATTTTCATTAATTTTGCTTAAAACTTTACAAATATTCTTTTCTTATTTTAATAAACAAGTTTCTCCCTTAAAGTTCTTCTGAAGATAACGTTCACCATGTACTTTCATAATTAAAATTTAAAAATGTACTTTATAGGTATTTTTTGTACATTTGTCAGTACTACTGAAGTATTGACAGTATTCTTTTTTTAAATAAAATCGATTTAGTTTATATTTAACTGGATAATTGCAATTTGAGTTTTAAAAAACATTACAGAAGTTCACATTTTTTCCATACTTTAAATTTTGACAGAATTCTCACGATATGGAAAACTGGCAATTCTATATTAACGTTCAAGTCCTTTTATCCTTTCTAGATCTTCAATTTGATTTGCAAAAATAAAAATATATTCATTGATGAATATTCTCAAAGAATAGTGATTTTTACTGCTTTCTTTCGAGCAGACGACAAAAAAAAATCACTATTCTTTGAACATATTCATCAGTGCGCATATTTTTGCAAATCAAATTTTACTCCCATGTCTATAGAATGGCATTCTAGTCTATATACACTTGACTCCCACACATTTGCTTTTCCCGCGCAACTGTAATACACGATTTCAGTTGCGCAGGAAAAACAAATGTGTTTTATTGTATTACAAAATATATTGAGAATATTCATCAGTAAATATATTTTTGTGAATCAAATTATAGTCTCGTGTCCATTGAATAGCGTTCTGGTCCAATGATCATAAAATATAAATTAATTAAATTTTGATTACAAAAGACACTAACTCTGTGACAGCAGACTTGATACATCACCTTAAACAGCAACTTAACGAAACAATTTTGCAACATTATAAGTCATATTTTATACCAATATAAAACATCCACAGAATCGTCCACGTCATATCTGAAGTGAGAAAATCCAACTTTAACATCATCAATTTTGGCAATCAAATAAAGAGCAGTGTTCTCAGTTAGTTCCTCTTGTTTTTTAACCGGGTCCCATCCCCAAGAGGATTGTGTATACATATCTTTCATATTTCTCTCCATGAGATTAAAGATCCAGGTTTTATACTCATCAGACAACTGAGTTACAAAATTGTACATTAATTGCAATTCATTTCCATCGTCAAGTTTATAACTTTGAAATTGTCCTATTAAATGTAATGGATTCTCCGAAGAGTTTGCTTTGTTCACAGCTTTTTGGGCTGTGGCTAGTTTTTCAGCTTGTAATTGGCGTCTGGTTTTTCTTGGTTGCTTCTGATATAAAAAATGAATAATAAATAAAATTAAATGAGATGCGACACCTACAATAATTAACAATAAAATTATACAAGTTATAAAGAAACTAATTATAAAATAAATAAAATATTTGGTTCATATTTTACATTTATTACATCAATTTCACGTATAAGTATGAAAATATTAAAATAAAATTAAAAAAACTATTCGCAATTAGCACCATAACCTTCAAAGAAAAAAGTGGTTTTTAAACCATATATAAATAAGTCATGAATTTACTTTCATATAATTTAAAAAATATTATCATTGTAAGTTAAATCACTTCTAGATACCTTCATACTCAGTAGAATAAATAATTTAAACTGTCTAAACAATTGATAATGCTAAACGTAAACAATTTGAACTAATTCAAATACAACAGCACGGCAACCAGTGTGGAACAGTGTGGAGATATTTAGTCCGGGGATCGCACTTGAAGTTGGTATAAGGCGTTCAAAAAACTACTCCGGTTCTCACTTACAAAGGATGCTTACGGGAGCGCCTGATTCCCACTGAAATATAGTAATACTGGAACGTGCACTGACGCGACAGAAACGAGCCGAGTGAGAACACATGTCGCGGGAGAACCTGTCTTTGTTGTACAGTCAATTCTAAAAGTTGCAAAACATCAACTCCGTGCCTGCACCAGGATGAGGTACAATTTTTAACACAGCACACTCGTACCATCTTTATTAACGACATTATTTATTACAATAAACTTTTCTTTGTGTCTTGTGAAGACCGGTCATATACATTTAAACAATAACTCGAATTACAAATTTGCTCTGATTGTACTTCACGTGAATTTCGTACTAATG
>JABFPN010003635.1:0-17445 GCA_022817305.1 Leptoteleia sp. ZL-2020
TTCCAAGAATGTTAAAATAATGTTCTAAGAATATTAAAATAATATTATTAGGAAGCGGACATCTAACATTTATAGGAAGTACCTAGGATATTAATATAATATTCTATGAATATTATTTTAATATTTTCTTAATATTAAATAATATCCCTGGGATATCCTAGGAATATTATGCGCTGATAGGGTAGAAACGAAACATTTTTTTGGAAGCGTTATTTTGTGACAACTAAATTATATTATTTGCACTAACTAAATATTTTGCTTCATGTAACGAAATAATGATTTATCAGAATATTAAAATTTTTAGTTCAGGAAGAAACTAATAGCCTTTTTCTGGGGTGAATATTAGGGTGTAGTAATTAAGGAGCCATTTTGTTAAATATTTATGTTACAGTATTAAAATTCATAGGAGTAAATAATAAACATTATAAAGTATATGTTTGCAATTTTTATTCAACATTTTTATTAATTAAAAATAAAAATACATTTAGGATATTTTAATTATGTAACACAATATAAGTTGCATTGGATGATTTTATAATTAAACTTACATTAGAAACATAATTATCACATGTTAAAGATATATAATTAATAATCCCAGAGACAGCATTACCATAAACATGTTTGGAAAAAGTAAAGCGTTTTTAATTTTTGTACTGTAAAAAATGGTTTTTTGCCGTACATACATGTAAATTGTATTATACCAAAGAATGGTAAAACATCGTTCATATCTATATGAAGGAATAGTAATTTTTTGGTGACGTTTTCGAAAACTAGTACGAATATTATTATAAAGCTTATATACAGAGAAAAATTGTTGATTGTAACAACTAGACATTTATTTCTTTTTTAGTTGACCAAAATTTTTGTTTCAAATAATCAAATTTGTTGTTTCAATAACAAATATTTTTAATTATGGTAACTAAAGAATATATGTGGACCAACATATTTGTTTATTTGAAACAAAAACTTTGGTCAGCTAAAAAACAACCAAACCTTTTTTCTCCGTGTAGTTTAAACAAGTATTTGACCAGTTTGCTAACAACATTAGTAATTTTTGTTAATCTTTTCTCACCGTATGCGAAATGAAAATTGTTTAAATTGCGAAAAGAACATCCTAGACTTTTTGTTTGATGTTTTATTGCATCAGTTTCTCTTGTTGTTGTTTATTACGAAGTTAAATTGTGCAAGTGTAATAATTAAACGACGGAATTTCATTACTTCAAACATTTTTGGCGTTAAATTATGTCGGCTATGAAATTCCATTTGTCTGTCGCATTGAGATGAGCGGAGCTATGAGATATTGAGATGTCGTCAAACGAGTAAACGTTTACTTTCTCAATGCACTTCAACAAACCCCACTTCAGCAAGGCGCGGATTTTATCATATTTATGCAAAAAAAAAAAAATATTACCGCGTGTAAATTATTTATTCAAATTTCCTGTTATCAACTTTTTTTGCACAATAGTTTTTATCAACTGATTTTAGTGCTAGTTAGTTAACCGAAAGTATTCTATTATATTCATTTTTATTTGAGGTGAACATAACATATGAAATACAATTTTTATTTCGATTCAAATTGATATTTGGAATTGAATTTTTTATAGAAAAATTTTAAACTCAAAAACTTTAGTAATTATGAACCCATTGACCCCTCCCCCTAGAGGTCTTTTAGGGGAGTCGATTAGGTCTTATTTATTATTATATTATTTTATTATATATATAGATCTTATATTATTATAAAACGATTTAAAGGGGGGGAGCGGTCGATGGATCAATAATTACTGAAGTTTTATGTAAATTTGACTACGTACACTCAGAAAAAAAATATGCTTGCGTTAAGAAACCTGTACAAGGAAAATGTTCTTATTAAAACTAACAGAAAATCTATTAAAAATAAGAATATTCAGTTATCATCTGTTGAATATTCTTAAACTAAAGCTATTTTATTATTTTCTCTAAAACTTCATATAATGCATGGAAATCCTATTTAATATAAGAATATTCTATTACTCTTAAATAAACATTTTTGTGAGTGTAGATAGTTAATTTTTATATTTAATCCCATTTTATTTTTCATTACAATACATTAATAGTTTTTATGTTAAAATAAAATGAATGCGTTAAATAATTAGTTAAATATGGAATTTATTTTGTTTTAATATATATTTCTATAATATAAACTTCTTTTCACGCGTGCACATAAAACACAATTTTAATTGCTTGCGGTTAGGGGATTAATCTCGAATTTGATTCCTAGAAAGTAAAATACGAATTTATTCCTTAAGAAACATCATTTTTAACACTGAGAGAAAGTATGTACTAAATTTTATCACTGTTAATATTATAAGATGCAATTATTCATTTTAAACGCGGGGCAAATATAGATTGTAATCTTACATGGAAAAAAATATGAAGTGCCTTACTAAATTTCTATTTAAATTATATATATTTCCAGTATCCGAAGAATAAAAATCTATACTAGACGATCAAAAACAATAATTAAAGTCAATTTTGTGATTAGGTTTTTGACAATGAAACAATAGATGAAAACATTAATTGTTACTCATAGTAAAAGAACAGTGCAATATATTCACAAATTAATTGTTTTTAATTGTTGATTGTTATACATTGTATTTGTACAATGAAAAGTATTAATAATTTCTCTGAAAATATCAAAATTACGATGAAATTATTATTCAAGGAAACCTGTACTTATTCAAAGCGATAAACATTGACTAACAGTACATCGTAAATTTAGTGAAACCCTAATGCTGCAATATAGGCTTTCAAATGGTTTTTATAATTTTTCGGATACTGGGTTATTTGGCTATTATTCGGATAAGTGGAAATTATAATTATCGAAGCCAAACAAATTTATGTGAGTCAATTTTATGAAAAATGACCTACCGAGTTCCCTGAATTACATACACTGTATGGCTGAATCAGCTGTCTAATCATCAACACAGTGATATTATAGTAGTTTTCATTGACATAATGAGGTTATGTTCAGTCTCTATTAGATACGTACATGATTAAATCAGCCATACAACATAAACAATGATTATATAATTGTAATATATAATTATATTTTTATATGTTTTCACTAATTCGATATGTTATTAATCATAAACTGTGAAATATGTACTTTGTATGTATTCTCTGTTTTATTTTATAAATAATGTAGGTATATATATATATAAAAGAATACATATAATTAATAATTTAATTTATTTATTATAATGATTATTAGATTTAAATTAGTAAGTTATACAAGTATCGTTCTAAATTGAAAAATATTACCGCGTTGGAACATCAAGTTTCCAAATACGCGTCATGGCCAAGCGCGTATGTCTACTGACTACTAATCAGTAGATAGGGGGTTCAGTTCAGGTTTAGTGTCCAGTGTGTCGTTTTGTAATTTTTTTCCTCTTGTTTTTATTTTATTTTTATTTTTTTTTTATTATGCAAAATATTTATTGATATTTTTTAATAAATAATAAAAAACAATTGTTATATAGTGGAGGAACCTGCGGAGGATTTTAGGGGCGTATTTGAGCGGCGGATCCTCGGAGGGATTTTTCACAGGGATAACATCTTGTCATATTTGGTATATAGTTTGAAAAAGGTTATGAGAATTGTACAAGTTATTATGATCCAGTTTAATAAAAATTGTTGTTTATCTCATAACATCTTCTAAGCTGTATTTTATATACGACAAGAAGATGACATTTGTTTCCAATTTTACATACACCCTAGTAGGAAGAGATATCGTACGATATCCCACAGACATTTTCAAACAATATCTTTATGTCCAGTCCCAAAAATATTCTTAGTATATTATTGGGAGATTAAATGTCCTAGGTATATACCAAAGATATTTCTGGGATTGAACATAAAGATATTATTTGAAAATATTTGTGGGATATCGTACGATATCTCTTCCTACTAGGGCAGTATAATAATTTTTATCCCAACTTTTCTTCGGTGCATTTGCAATATTAATATTTCTATTTAATATTTTTGTATCAATTAATAATACGCAATGAAATTAGTAAAAAATATTTCAGCTGTTAAAATAAACAATTACAAATAGCAGAAATCGTAACATATAATAAATAATATTAAAAATAACAGAAACTTGAATATAAACTTAACACATTCTGTTATACTCTCGACTTCCACACATTTACCGTTCACTTATTTTCTCTTCCACACATCTTCTGCTTTTTCTTTCACACATTTGCTGTTTTACGGATTGGAACTGCCAATCAGTTTCTGCCAACCTTTTATTTCAACCAATCAGTTTCTTCGCTGGAACAGAAAATGTGTGAATGCTTCCGGTTCCGAAAACAGCAAATGTGTGGAAGCCGAGTGTAAATAATATCGAATTATAATCTGGATCATAGTACCTTATCAGCGCATAATATTTTATAATATTATAGAATATCCTATTTACATTCCTACAATATTAAAATAATATTAAAATAATATTTCTAGAATATTGTATAATATTCTAGGTACATACTACGAATGATAAATGTCCGCTTGGAAATAATATTCCTAGAATATTATTTTAATGTACATACAATATCATTTTAATGCTTGTGGATTATTATTTTAATGTTCATAGAATGTTATTTTAATAACCCAAGAATATTACTTTAATATTTTTGGTATATTTTTAAAAGATTAAAAAAAATAAATCATGTAGGACTGAACCAACGTCCTAAAATTAGAAGTCTCGCATCTCATCACTGAGCTATAATGTCTTCTGAAAGTTTAAACTTTATTAGAAACTTATATTCATCAATGGATAACTTTCTGTTGGTCATAAACTCCTGATAATATTAAACTTTACACAAGTCTTTACAGCTCAGTGGTAAGGACACGAAACTTCAAATTTGCAAGATGTGGATTGAGTTCAATATAGATACAATTTTTAATTCGTTTATTAATTTTTTTTACACTTTATCAAAAATAAAATTGTATCCCTGGAACATTAAAATAATATTCTACGAATATTAAAATAATATTCTAGGAATATTAATTCAAGCGGACATTTAACATTCATAGTATGTACCCAGAATATCATTTTAATATTGAAATAATATTAGAATATTATTCTTGGATATTCTACGAATATTATGTGCTGATAGGGACTGCATTTGAACAAGTAATATGGCGTCCAAAGCTGGCCCAAGCAAGGTTAACTAATTGGGCACCGGTATAGTATGTAACGGTCGGCATCGGTGAGACACTCATCAGGTTTCCATTTATGATTAGTACAAAAAATGGTTACTGTAGTGGTAGGACGAGGTTAGGGGCAAATAAAAGATCGAGGTTTTCCGTGTAGCAAGGGTGTCGCCTCGAGCCCTGTCTCTATAGATACTGCTCAGCCTTTCCCATTGTTCAGCCGTTCGTGTCGCCGACCAGCCGTCAACGCCACCTTCCGGCCGACCAATGAGTCATTACAATTATCACTCGCGTTCCCGCGACAGTTACTGATTAGAACCTTATCAGATATTCCGAATTGAACCATAATGGTATAAATGTGGAAACCATTTCACAACCAAATCAGGACAGAGTTACAGCCATTTATGATTGAAATGGGCTCCGGTTAGTTCAATCTTACGAACGTCTTGGTAGCCTAATGGTCAAGGTGTTAGGACACTTCAATAGGTGCGGTGTTCAATTCTCAACGACGGCGAATTTTTCTAAGTAAAACTTATTAGGCAAATAAAAATAGACACATTCTGTGATTGCCAATTATTAAAGTATAAACAAAAATTACCAACAATGTCAGAAATTTTTATTAATCTTTCCTCCCAGTGTGATAACGATTAAGGTCCCTCTTAGGCCCCGATTTGATTCCAACTTTTAATTGTTAATATTTTTTCTATGGACAGATTTTTTTCTTCTAATAAACTGACTTCAACATTTTAATTGATTAAATTTTATAAATTTTATTGAAATGTTAAATAAATTTGTATTAAAAATTGGTATTTTCTTCTCTCAAAGTAACTACTACTCCTGATAGGCCGTATCAACTACATTAATGCATCGAACCCAAAACTTTATTATCCCGACTATGTAACTAAAATAGAAGGAATGCATAAATTTTAGTTGTAGCTACATATTATATATTATGAAAAACGTCCTTAGTTTTTAGTTTACTTCATTGAAATCACTGATTTCAATCTTCACTGACTAATGAATTCAATCTAATTTTCAGATCCTTATTTTCGCTCTTCTTGTGGGTTTGTGCATGGCCGCGCCCCAACTAAACCCAGGAGAAATCACGATTATCAGTCAAGAGGAACATAACAACATTGGTGTAGATGGTTATCATTTTAGCTATGAGCAAAGCGATGGCCAAAAACGAGAAGAGACGGCTGTATTAACGAATCAGGGTACCGAGGATGAAGCCATGGAAGTCACGGGCAGTTTCAGCTTTACCACCCTCGACGGCAAAACCTACAGGGTGGATTATAAAGCGGACAAAGACGGCTTCCATCCAACTATCACGCTACAATGATCATGTTCCAACTTCCAACCACTGTATTTATTAAGCGAAACAGAATCAGTTCCAAAATAATATTAAACCGTGCAATGTAAATACCCGAAAATAAACGAGACTTTTCTAGCAAGACTCTTTAATCTTCAAAAACTACACTTATATTTTTATATATCAAGCAAATATCAAGTAAATACAACTCGAACGTCCTTGTTTGCATACCCAAGTGACATTTAAGAATTAAAATTTTTTAGTTGACAAGAATTCCTATTAAATAATGTTAGTGAATTTCAAATATCCATGTGTTTGATCCATTCGCTTGAAATTATTTTTAAAAGTGTGCATCGAAATTCTGAACACAGAATGGTCACTTTAGCATCTCTTTCAGTGTCTCTTTCATTTTGACTAATCTAAAAGGTAAGCCTTATTAAGATGATGTTCATGATCTGCTGTCACGGAGTTAGTATTTTTTATAATCAAAATTATTTAATTATATTTAATGATATGCAGACCAGAGCGCCATTCTATGGACACAAGAGTAAAAATTGATTCGCAAAATTATATGCACTAATTAATATTCTCAAATAATAGTAACTTTTACTGATTCATTTGAGACGGATAACGAAAAATTGTAAAAACAACATTTAAATGGATCATATTGTACTCCCTTGTTCACAGACTGGTACTCTGATCTATATATCATAAAAATATAAATTAATTAATTTGATTATAAAAAACTCCGTGACAACTTCAAAAAACATTGATAAAATGATTATGTATCATATTTCTTCACTTACTGGGTTGTAAAATAAAACTCGTCTTTCGACGTAAACGGAAATTAAATATTTACCTGTAATGTGAAATGATTTATAGTATATTAAGTATCTAGGGAGCGAAGCATGCTTTATTCGAGCTAAGCTGGGACTGGAGCCAAGAGCGGCCGAAAAGAACCGAGGGGCACCGAAGGCGCCCCGAGGTTCCTTTTGGCAGCTCGAGGTTACAGTACCAGCTTTGGCGAGTAATAAAGGGCTTCGCTCGCTTGATACTTATGTTATTTTTCCTCATACCGAAACTCGAAATGGCCTTTCAAGGGCCAATGCTAAAAACTTTGTTTTATGTTCCCGAAAGAATTTTTGCAAAGCGAAAGAAACACGCGAAGCGAGGAAAGATATTTTTCGAACCCTAGGGTAAATAAACTCTGCTTCGCGCTCGCTTAACAGGCCCGCGAAAGGCCATTTCGTGTGCAGGTATGAGGAAAAAACTATTTATGATAATGTCAATATTATTTCGTTTAAACATAATATAATAGGCTTTTTATTACAAAAAGACAATTAGTTTTATAATCAAATATTATCCGCTGTTTATATTCGGATTTATTCTAATAATAAGTGAAATTTATTTTTTAAAGTTTTAATAAAATCTGCGCCATCTACAGATTCTTTGTGCAACGCGATGCAACAGATTATTTAATTTGGTTAGAAAACAACTATATGCATTAGTTCTCACAATTTAATAATTTAATAAGATAAAACAAAATATTTAATTAACTAGTTTTAAAATAAAATTAAATTAAATAAAAATGTTTAGTTTTATGGTGAATAAGCACAGTATGATTTGAAAACAAAAAAATAATAAGGTGACAATAAATATATGATAAAAAAGAAAAAGATTTCGGCAATACAAATTTTCTAAATTAGGCAGGATTAACCAGTGTTGAAATTTGAAAATAATCATCGTATGAAAAAATTACTAACAAAATATGATTCTCCATAAAAGATTAATATGCAAATATTTTAAGTTTTTTATTTTGATAAACTTTAATGTTTTTTTATGCTGGACAATTTTTAACAATCAGCATCTGTAAACAAAATTTCCGAAATCACACTGAAAAATAATTTCAGTGCTATCAATTCGATCGCAGAGTTGATAAAGGCAAGGCACATTTAAAACAACCATATTAGAGTTTTCCCTCCCATATTAATGTAGTTGAATTTACTCGATATTTAAATTCAGTAATTCAAATTAGTGAGATGACAATCGGTGTATTTATGGCATTACAAAATTGTGACATTGGGTCAACGTTTTAAGCTTTAAGGCTGCGTTAACATATAAACATACTGAATTCAAATCCTAGAAAAGGCGGGTTTATAACTTTTTCTTGTATAAAATTATTAAATAAAATATTTTTCCGTACCAAGTGTATATAGAGTTAGTTCAACTCAATATATATTTTATTCATGTTAATAAAATGAGCTATGTCAAATTATAAATAAGGTCGAACATATTCAGCTCAGAAATTTGGTTGATTCAATTCGCTTTTACTTTACTCAATTTGGTTTTTTTACAGTGCAAGACGATTCAAAGCATAACAACTGGATCAAAAATACTACTAGCAACAAACAGGATATGATATATCACAAGGATTCCGTTGAAACATCGAATAATGATGAAAAAGAAATAATGTGATTATTATTATATATTATTATTATTATTATTATTATTATTATTATTATTATTATTATTATTATTATTATTATTATTATTATTATTATTATTATTATAACGTATAAAGTTAATTTAGTTAGTTTTTTAAGAATCTTATATTAATGCAAAGAATAAGAAATTGCGGTAATTATTCGGAATGCCCCCCCCTAATGTAGGTAAAAAAACACATGAAATCGATGTATTTTTTTGCGCTGATTACGAATCTCAAAAAAAATTTGGCGCTCTCTTACCGTTCAAAAGTTATGGCCAAAGAACGGTAAAAGCTTAAAGAAAAAACGTTCGCTATTTCTTACACATCTTTAAGCTTCGTTTCTAAATCTGTTTTCATTAGCAGAATAGCCAACTTAAACTCTCTTACATTAAACTTAGGTGGGTCACGATCGTCTGGACTGGGTGTACATGTGTTCCGTTGGAGAACGCATTAATTTTTTTCAGAACGTTTTATTGCCGTTCCCGTTCTTTTCGGAACACTTGAAGAACGCCTGTGGAGTAAGGAAGTCCGTCCGATTACCTCCTCGTGGTGTACTCTAGTTTGTGCTAAAACCGGCGGCTAGATCCTGAACAAGTGATCAAACTATCTTTTTCGCAGTAATCTTCCTATTTTACCTCCATTTACACGTTTTCCTGTCCCTCCCATTCCCTTTCCCCCTCGTTTAGAGGTTATTACTGCGGAAAATAAACAAACAAAAATTAAAAAAGACTAGAACATTCGATTACGAAAATTTACAAATTAAAACAAAGATAAGAAAAAGCCCTTAACTGCTAATGGTCAAAATGAGTTGCAGAAAGATTATGGCGACTGTCTTTTGGGATTCGCTAGGAATAATCCTCATCGATTATCTGGAGAAGCGTAAATCTGTTTACAGGTGCATAATATTCATCGTTATTGGACCGTTTGAAAATCGAACTGCAAAAAAGAACGCCGGCAATTGGCCCATAAAAAAGTCCTTTTCCATCACGACAACGCACGAGCTCATACCTCAGCAGTTCTGGTATTAAAATTAATGGAAATAAGATTCCAACTCGTTTCACATACCCCCTATTCTCCAGACTTGGCTCCCTCGGATTACTGTTTGTTCCCCAATTTGAAGAAATGGCTAGCGGGAAAAAAATTTCATTCAAACGATGAGGTGATTGTATAAACGAATGGATATATTTCAAAACTGGACAAATCGTATTATTTGCAAGGGATCAACAAACTAACATATGGGCTGAAAAGTCCCGTGCCTCAAACATAGATGACGCTAGTTTTATTGCATTTACCTCATTTTCAGTTACTACTAGTCTTTAAAAGACAGCTGTTAAAATTTCATGGTATTCTATTCATTAGTTTGCGAGTTATTGTGCTAAGAGTGACACTACTTTTGTTATTTTCAAAACAATGGATCAAAAACAATTTCATGTTTTAATTTTGCACTGCTTCTGGATGGGAAACAATACCGTTCAAGTGAAGTAATGGCTTGAAAAGGGTTATGGGGACTCCGCTCCATCAGAAACTATAATAAAACGTTCGTTTGCTGCCATTAAACGTGGTCGTAGAGACACCAATGATGTAGAACGCAGTGAATAATAGAAAGTGGAATGGAAATGAGGCGGTAACACCAGAAAACATAAAAAAAACCCACAAAATCGTTTTGAATGATCGGAAAGTGAAGTTGCGTGAGTTAGCTCCCTTGTGGAAATTTATTGTCTGTAAAAGTCCGCAAAAGTCTGCAATCAAGTCCGCAAATGTCTGAAAGTTTCTCTAAACAATCTACAAATGTCTGCAAAAATGTCTGCAAAAGTCAGCAGTCTCAATTTTTATATTTTCTCAGACAGTAGCAGAGTTTTTCGGACACCGCAAGAATTTTCTAAATAACTAAAAATTCGCATATATTTAGAAAATTCTTGCGGTGTCTGAAAAACTCTGCTATTGTCTGAGAAAATATCAAAATTGAGACTGCTGACTTTTGCAGACATTTGTAGACTGTTTGGAGAAACTTTCAGACATTTGCGGACTTGATTGCAGACTTTTGCGGACTTTTACAGACAATAAATTTCCACAAGGGCTGACATCGTAAAGATATCAAAAGAATATGAATGCCGTTTTTGCTCACTGTTGACCAAAAACAACAACGTGTTGATGATGCTGAGCAGTGTTTGGCCATGTTTAAACGTAACAAACAAGAATTTTCGCATAGATATGTGCCAATGGATGAAACATGGATCCATCACTTCACTCCGGAATCAAAACGATCGTCATCTGAGTGGACAGCAACTGGTGAACCTCGTCCAAAGCGCCCGAAAGCACAACAATCAGCTGGAAAGGTTATGGCCTCGGTATTTTGGGATGTGTATGGTATAATATTCATCGATTATCTTGACAAGGGAAATACCATCAACAGTGAATATTATATAGCGTTATTAGAACGTTTGAAGGCCGAAATTATAAAAAAAAGGACCGCATATGGCAAAGAAAAAAAATTTGTTTCATCAAGACAACGCACCGTATCACAAGTTAATCAAAACAATGGCAAAACTACATGAATTTCACTTTGAATTGTTCCCGTATCCACCGTATTCTCCAGATTTGGCTCCCAGCGACTACTGGCTGTTCGCAGACCTTAAAAAAATGCTCGCCGGTAAGAAATTTCTACAGTAGCTGCTTGTACTTAACGTCCTCCACTTTGCTCACTCCTTTTGACCACTAGACGAGGCCAGGCTCGTCTATGTGGACGCATCTCCCGGCAGGCCACACAGCGCCATACGCCACACCGCACGAAGAAGCTCGACGGCAGTCCCATACTGCGCGTCGATACTTCATCCTCAGGGAACACTCTCCCTAACCTCACGTCAGGCCACTCTACGCCATACGCCACTATCCTCATCTCCACGCCGGCCACTGCGCCATACGCCACTATCCCTCATCTCCACGACAGGCCACTCCGCGCCACTGACCCGGACGAATCAATTAATCTACTCGACGCCTGGCCACGCCAAGTTCAACCGGGCAACCGAAGCAAGAACTCCTCCTTCGTCGGTTTCCCCCCGTCAGAGCCACCTAGCGCTCAACACCAGCTCCTCGTTCCTTACCAGGAAGAGGAACCTTTCCAGTCCATCTCAGCTGCTCCACCACCACGGCTGCCTCATCGGCAGCCCAAGTCAGCTAGTTACCCGCTGTTCATAGCCATCCACATTACAGGCGTTCCACTCCATTCTGAACGCACTGACGGAAAACATCCTCTACCCTCCACTCCTTCAACATTCCATCAAGAGGAGTATCATCTCCTCCACCCGGGGGCAGCCACTTACAACGGCTACAATCCCCCACAGCATAGGACGCATTACGTCTGCCTTTTTGCAGCCCGAGGAAGGAATCAAAGAGTAGGGTAGATAAAGAAAAGAGATTCAGAGTTTAAGATAAATAACAAAATTATATTCAAAAGTTAACAAAAAAACCCCATAAGGCGCATGAGCGTATAACAAACCTCTACATTTAGTTCAATTCGATTTTTAGTTAGTTGTAGAAAACGTACGTAAAATAGGCATTGACGTTTTCTAAATATATATATATGTTTCTAGAATCTGGCAGCACTGATCTGAATCTTGGCCTTGCCCACTCTTCAGTTTTGGGGGAAGCGTGTGGTTTCCACATCTAGATAGTGTGGACGTGTGGAGACCACGTTCGCCCTTTCCAAATGATAACTTGTTTGCCAATCACGTTTTCTTCCCGTCAATTTTTTCAAAGACCTCCGAATACATTTTTATTTTCTGGCTTATCAATGTTCCCACATCATTATTGAAATAGAGTACACTGTAGTATATTGTCAAAAAATTCCATAGAACAAATGAATACTATTTTTTCTGAATTTTCCAATTTGTCTATATTTCTTTAGAAGATTCCTTTCCTGGATATGTCTATTATAGGTGTCCTTTTCAATTGAGTAAAGATTTTTCATCGAAACAATATTCTTTTCAAAATAACCATTTGTGCACCAATATTCAAATGTATATTTTCAAAAAAATATTCATCGAGACAAAACTTTCCACTGTCCATTCATTGGCAAGATTTCCGCCATCTTGCATCGATCCGTCCTTGTCTAAATCCATGCTCCTCGAACAAGGTGCCCTCAGGATTCAAATACATAATCCTTGCCACGAGTTCTGCCTTATTCCCCGTTGATGGATATTTCCGGTGACTCAAAATTTCTTTCAATTTCAAATTTGTACAATTAGCATATTCCGCATTCTTCTCTCAGAATTCAAATTTCTTCTGTACTCTTTTATCATCAATGAGTCTCTAAATTGTAGCGTCATTTAATTCTTGATTTGTGGTGCCTTTTATCCTCGGACGAACCCCCACTTTGCAATAAAATTTAAATTTGAGGTGTTGGTTATTTATTTCACTTAATTAGTTATTCTGGCACTCACAAGGAAGGGATCCCAGGTATTCCCTGTCCGATTTTGATGAAACTGATGTATGTTGTAGTACAATGAAAAATAAAAGAATAGTATTTTTTTTATCGGCCGAAACGCATATCTAGGGCCTGAAAACCACCGCTAAAGTTCACCTCTCAAAACGGTTTTTTTTTAAATATCTCAATAACGGTATACGATATTTGCAAATGACCAACGCCAAAATGTTAAGAATGAAAAACCCTACTAAGATGCACTACTTTGTTTTGTACGACTATAATAATTATAATTTTTACTTATGTTAATAACAGCCAAACAACATATCTAATTTATTAGGACCTTGAATAAGTTCTCGCTGTTTTTTTACAAAATAGAAACTTTATTTAAAATATAAGAAACTAAAACATTTCATTTAAAGTATTGCCCATCACTAGAGACCACTTCCTCCTATCTTTCAGGCAGTACATGAATCCCGCGTCGGAAAAACGACATGTCTTTCGAGGCTATCCAAGAATCGATCCATTTTTCAGCTTCTCCGTAAGAATGAAAGCACTGGTCAGCTGGGCCATGTGCCATCGAACGGAATAGATGAAAATCGGAAGGGGCTATGTCAGGTGAATGCGGCGGATGGGGTAGAATTTCCCATTTAAGCGTTTCTAAGTACGTTTTCACTGGTTTTGCAACATGAGGCCGTGCGTTGTCATGTAACAAAATCTCTTTGTCGTGTCTCTGCGCGTTTTCTTTTAGGGCTCGACTCAAACGCATCAATTGAAGTCATGATAGTCTCGTTCAGTTTAAGCAGTTCATAATAAATTACACCCTGCTGATCCCACCAAATACAGAGAAGAAGCTTCGAACCATAGATATTTGGTTTTGCAGACGGTGTAGATGCATGGCCGGGCTTACCCCACGATTTTCTACGCTTTGGCTTACCGTAGTGTATCCAATTTTCATCGCCAGTCACGATACGGTGCAAAAAACCTTTTCTTTTCTGCCGTTGAAGCAGTAGTTCACATGTGCCGAAACGCCGTTCGACGTCACTCGGCTTCAATTCATACGGCATTCAATGTCCTTGCTTCTGGATCAATCCTAACCGTTTTAAACGTTTTGAAATAGTTGACTCATCAACTTGTAATGTTTTTCCAAGTTCTGCTAGCGTCTGAGATGGGTCTTCATCGAGTAATTACTCTAATTCTTTGTCTTCAAATTTTTTCGATGCTCCAGAACGTTCTTTATTCTTAATTTCAAATCATTAATTTTGAAGCGTGGAAACCAGTCTCTGCATGTCGTATCTGACAGAGCATTGTCACCATAAGTCTCAACAAGAATTCTATGTGCTTCAGCTGCAGATTTCTTTTGAATAAAGTAGTGCAATAAAATTCCCCGCAAATACACTTTATTCGGCACAAAAGTAGACATTTTCAGAACTAATAAAAAATTACTTTGTTTACACTAAAGTGAACTATCATACACTGAATTTTAAGGTTAAATACAGTACTTCCTTGTGCGTTACCATTCAAAATTCCATGCATGGAGTATTGCTACTGCCATCTTTGAAGAAATAGCGAGAACTTATTCAAGGTCCTAATAAATAAAAATCTAGTATTTCACTTCATACATTTTGTTTTCGTGTACATGTACCACTGATACGTTTAACAACAGTAAATTGTTTCTTATACAGCAAATTTTATGTCTTTTTTCTCTCAGTGTAAAACCACATGTTACATTTAAGTTATAAATGTGAAATTATTATTTTTTAATTTCAGATATAGGTTATACAATTTGGGTAAACTTAATCTTAAAAATACTAACTGTGATATAACAAAATTAATTATATATTGTATAAATGAACATAATTATCTTCTTGAGTAATAATAAATTTTCATCTAATTCAAAAAGATTCTTATAAATAAAATATAAATAAATTTAATTTTAAGGTACATGCACCTTATTAACAAAAATGCGCGCCCAACTTTAATTTTGGGTATGTTCTTAAATTTAAGCGAATTAGCATTGTCCTTTTACACAGTAAGTTTATGAATAATAAAACTATCCTTATTTGAGTTATTGAAGAGCCAAGAGAAGAATATTTAACACTGAATAAATCATTGAAAGAAAATTGGATAACTGTTTTTGGCAAAATAATATGTTTGTGTGCAATGCCTACCACTTGTGTGTATGTGTAATACCACTTTAATTGCGATTGGTCAGATTGTACGAGGTTATCCCATACGGACCAATAAAAGATTTAAAAGAAGAAGCATATCACCCTCTTATTTAAGATGATTCTTCGATGCATATCACAAACCACGTCTGTTGCCCAGAGTTAATTAGTGAACTGAATTAAATCAAAATTTGACATAATGCAATGTCAAAGTGAGAGAATCCTTTCGTTAAAATTAATTAATTGTTATAAATATTAAACTGGGTTTAGGTAATATCGTCTTCAAATAAAAGTTTATAGTTATTAAAAGAAAATTATAAGTTTATTTACTTGAATTAAAAATACAGATAACCCGAAGTAAGAGCGACTAATATTCGATTAGATTACTATTGTGCATTTCCTTATTTTCAAACTAACTATGACTTGTTTTTGACTACCGTCTACGAACGGCTCGGAAATCATATTAAAACTCTCCGACCGGCTACAACCGACATTATGTTTTTCGTAAGCCTTCTTGAATGATGCGAATTTACCACAAGAATCTATCGTCTAACCGCATGGTTCTGTAGACGCGTCAATATTTAACTTAATTGAAAATTGTTTCTCTAACACAATATAATTTTAATAACATGTTAAAAACTATTAACTAACGGTTTACAATATAGGTTGTACTCGTTAAAGTATATATTGCAGTTTAACAATAAAAAGTGCACAAAATTAATTGTACTAACATTAACAAATAATTTCAGATAAAAATAAACTATCATACACCTCAGAAAATTATTATCATAACTCCAATTTTGTTTCTTACAACTATTATTGTAGGATTCATGTGTTTACTTGGGGATAATATTCGTGAAATAAACGATAAGATAAAATTCGCAATGTAAGTGTATTATTGATATTATTAAGTACATTTAAATTTTAGACATTTAACAATTATTAATTTTTCGTATGTAATATAACCCTAAAAGTAAAGAATATTTTTGGAGAAATATAAAAATATTTTGAATATACTGAAAGGATATAATGTTTTGTGCCATGCAGTAACCTATTTCTTTTATACCAAAAAATAAGATAATAAATAAAAAAACACTCGACATATTTTTCAAACATTTCACGCGGCTGCAGTTCGGCGAAATTGCTTTGATGTAACTTTAAGTTAAGATTTGGTGATATAATATGTTCCTTCTGTTACAAATGCCTTCATAAATACTTTTTCTTCCACAAAGTAAAAATTCAAGAGGCAAAATAAATAAAAAACAATGTAATAAACCTACTAACAAAAACCCAGAGTGATAAAGAATAATGAACATTCATAAGAAAATTGTTTCCATGAAAAAAAACTGGGTTAGGAAAAGTCAATAAACAATCCATGGGAAAACACCGTTTCGTTGTTAGAAAACCGTTTAAAAAAAGAATGCGAGAAAAAAGTTAGCTCGTTGTTAAACCCTACTTTTAATCAGTAATGCGATTCTACACTTACATGATAACCTGTACGCGTAGTTTAGACCATGGTGTAAGACTATAGGTGTTTCAACTGTAGCATTAAGCTAATGATATTGGCTGGCAAAAAAATAGCGGAGTTCAGCTTTAATCCACCAGATGTCGAATGAGTCAGCCGGGTGAAATATAAACAGTAATGGTGCACTGAGAGAAATATATGGGTACATTTTACTAAGTGTTTTCGTAAAGTTGTGATATATTATCTTTCTTTTAAATAAATACTAATATTATTTTATATATTACGAATTCATATGTTACGAATTACCAAGATCTTGGTAATTAATAATAAAAAATTCGTAATATATGAAATAATATTAGTATTTATTTAAAAGAAAGATAATATATCACAACTTTACGAAAA
>JABFPN010003636.1:0-17444 GCA_022817305.1 Leptoteleia sp. ZL-2020
TGTATATATTTGCATATTGTCCTTGGAAACAGGACAACAATATATGATATTTGTATTTTATTTACAAATGCAACTTAAATTAAATATTAACATTTCAATATATTTGTATTAATAATAAGTATCAACAAATAGTAAAGATTTTTAAATAAAAGGAATTTATACATATATTTGTAGATTCATAAATTTGCATATTCTGGACCAACTGTTCTTGTGACTATAACTGGCTCAAGTGAGGCTCAAAATCAAGCAGTAGATCTTATTAATGAATTAATTAATGATAATCCACGAAATGACAGTTTTCAAAAAGAAGAATCTCCTTATTCCTATTCAAAAACAAATGATCCACAGCAAACATCTTATAAGTCACAATCATATTCACAACATTCTAAGTTCTCGGCATCATCTAATAAGTCCAGAGAAAAAAATTACGAAGATGATGGTGTTCTAGAACGTTCTACGAAAGAAATGGAAACTTCAAATGTGGATTGGCAATCCCTACTCAAAGAATGTGTAAATATCCTATTTTTTTAATATTATAATAGTGATCAATAAACTATATAATCAATATATATTTATTTTCTTATTTGAAACGTTTATTTTATTTCACAGGAAATACATCAAGAAGAAAAATGGGCAAAATTGCCAAGAATTGTAAAAAATTTTTACAAGGAAGACACACAAATTAAAAATTTGACTCCTGAGCAAGTCAAAGAAATTAGATTAAAAAATAACAATATAGATGTCTCATACGTTAAATTTAAAGAAGATGAAGTGGTACCTGCTGATCCTATTCCTAATCCAATTATGACTTTTATGCAAGCATTTAGGGTAAGATAACACAATATAAACAAAAAATTAAGTTGTTACTATAAACGAAAAATGTATAGTTGTTGCTTATTGCTGAATTTAAACTCATGGAAAAATATTTTATTTTTTATTATTATATTCATTTTTATAAATAAGTAATTAATAAGAGGGTTCCATGATGAGAATTTTTTAATCAGCAGAATTGAACCAAAATTTGACACAATGCAATGTAAAAGTGAGAGAGTAGTCGATTGTACTTTATATGTCAAAATATAAGTTTATTTTTGTAAATTTAATAAATATATTGCATGTCAAAGAGAGATGTGATGGTAGTCGAAATTTAAAAAAAAACTATTTGAAATTTTGACAACAATTTATTCTCTCTCATATTGTATAAACAGCGTAAAAAATAATTTGTTATTTTAATTTTAAGAACTATCCAGATATCTTGAAAGAAATTGAAAAACAAGGATTTACTGAGCCAAGTCCTATTCAAAAACAAGCTTGGCCAATTCTTTTAAGTGGAAAAGATTTGATTGGTATTGCACAAACAGGAACAGGTAATAAATCATGCTGAAATTTGATTTATTTAATGAATCATGCGGGGAAATTTCATATCACTTTAGTATGAAAATGTGGTATATTTTTTAATAAGAAATGTCTACTATTATCCTATGAAACTGAACAAATATAATGTAGTATACTTATATATATTTCTTCGTTGAGTAATATTGAAATTCATATTATAAATTCTTTAACATCGCACTATACATTTTCCAAGACAATATAAATATCACACCCCCCTCTCAACTATACCAAATATGTTCAAAGTGCTTTATTGTTTTGCCAAAAAAATAAAAAACATACGATATTTTGGCCAATAGTGACAAAAAGCAATATCTATACTGTTGAATATGTGAGTAGATCATCACTTAAAGTAATAAATATTGTGTTAATGTTAATTAAAGCTAACATTGATCCATCAGTTATTGCATTTGTACTGAAATAATTCAAATTTAAATAAATGTCAAAAAAGTGTCTTGTTAAGTAATAATATTGTTTAAACTATTATCTTTTAACAGGTAAAACTTTGGCATTTTTGTTGCCCGCATTGATTCACATTGATGGACAATTAGAGCCACTTCATAAACGAGTTGGTCCAAATGTACTTGTTTTGGCGCCGACAAGAGAATTAGCTCTTCAAATAGAACAGGAAGTTTCTAAATATTCATATCGAGGAATCAAAGCGTAAGACTTTATTTTGATTTGTTGAAAATTTAAATTAAATAAATAATATGATGTTAACATCGGTGACTTATATTAAATAATAATTATTATTATAATATTATAGTGTCTGCGTTTATGGAGGTGGAAACCGACGTGAACAGATTGATAATGTGGGGAAAGGGGTTCAAATTGTAATCGCAACACCTGGACGATTAAACGATTTGATTAATAATGGAGTATTAGACACTTCTTGTGTTACATATTTGATTTTGGATGAAGCTGATCGTATGTTGGATTTAGGATTTGAGCCACAAATTCGAAAAACTTTATCAGACATTAGACCGGACAGACAGACTGTCATGACCAGGTATATAAATTTTTATTTTGTTGTTTTCAATTAACATACGTGATTAAGTTAATTATTTATAATCGCGAAGAATATAAATATACCGACCTAATTATTTTAAATTTAATTAATTAATGTTAATAAATTCCAAGTTCTACTTAATTTATGTGGCTTTTAGAGCTTATCACACAATTTTTACTTACTATTTAAAAATATATTATTTATTTTTATTTTATTTAATACCAAATTCTTTTCTTAATGTACAGCGCAACATGGCCTTCTGGAGTTCAACGTTTAGCTAAAAAATATATGAAAAATCCGATTCAAGTAAATGTCGGTTCTTTAGATTTAGCTGCTGTGCATTCAGTTCATCAAAGTATTTTTATTGTTCGAGATGACGAAAAAGAAGAATTGGTACATTTTTTTTACTAATACAATACTTTTATTTGCAATGATGTTAATTATAATTTTTTCAAATAGAAATCTTACTGTTATATTTAAATCTAAAAAAAGGTTAATACAGATGTTATGTGTGTAATTCAATGATTAGTCAATGCAAGGAATACACATTTGTCGAGATCTTTATATACTTTAAAATGCAAACAATTTTCAAAAGGATATTTTAAAATGGTTATTAATTTTACAAAATTTTAGATATTGAACTACCACGTGGTAAAAATGATATTATCACCAATAATTGGTGATAGAAAACCAATCTATATTAACTTTTTTTAGACTTAGTTCAATGATTTATAATATAACATGATGTTTTGAATTGCCTGAAGAGGGTTCCAAATCCAAGGACCGAAACTTCCCATTTTAAATTGTTTATCTTATAATATTATTTTATTAAAATTTTGTTCTTTGTCATGAAATTACGAAATTTGAATATTATATAAACAGTTCAATTATAAGTTGTTTTTAAATTCTCCATGTATAAATGTGAAAAAACCCTAAATTTTGATAAAGTAGAAATATGTTTGCTTGTATTTCACTAACGCATTATATTAATCGAATTTATATTTTGTTCTTTAGTTGTATAAATTTATCGACAATATGGGACCTGATGATAAAGCAATTATCTTTTTTGGAAAAAAAGCTCGTGTAGACAATTTTTCAAGTGACTTAGCTTTGAGAAAAATAGAAGTCCAAAGCATTCATGGTGGTCGAGAGCAAATAGACCGTGAACAAGCTCTTGACGATATTAAAAGTGGCTCTGTTAAGATTCTTTTGGCAACTGATGTTGCCAGTAGAGGAATTGATATTGAAGATATAACGTAGGTCAATTTTTCAGTCGTTATATTCCTTTAATTTTATATAATGTGCTTATTTATTGTATTTTATTACAAATATTTACTTAAAAGTTGTTCTAGCGTCACATTACATAAGTTTAATTATTATTTTTTATAATATATTAAATATATAATAACATATTATTATATAAATAAATATAAATAAATAAATAAATAATAACATATTAAATTGAATCGTTTTAGATATATAATGATATTTTCACTACATATGTATATTGAAAAGCCTTTGGAAATTCTTTTTTAAAATTTACATTTATAAAAAAATTAATTTTGAGTTTTAATAAACATTAAGTACAATTGTATATATGTTTAAAGTATGTTTTCCAATATTCAGACATGTCTTCAACTACGATTTTCCTCGCGATATTGAGGAATATGTTCACCGGGTTGGACGAACTGGCAGAGCCGGAAAATATGGAGAAAGTATTACTTTAATGACCCGCGGAGACTGGTCACATGCCCAAGCATTAATTGGCATATTAGAAGAGGCTGCGCAAGTAAGTTTAATTTGGAGTGTTATTACGAAATTTAGGTAATTACTGGATAGAGGCCCCCACCCCTTTTTTTTGCAAATATCTTTCCATAAATGAGACATACTTAACTTTTCACTTACGAAATCATATTCAGCATGAAAAAATACACAGATTTGCATATTGCGTCAAGTGGGTGTGTGAGGAGGTATAAATTTGTATAAATATCATTAACTCTATCAAATATTATACATGTTACGTTTGTTAGTTTTGTTAGTTTGTATAAAAATTCGTGACATACAACGTATAACATGTATAATAGGGATATACATGTTAAGTGTACAAACATTTCTTAAACAATAATTGATAAAATTTAACATGATTAAATTTTATAGACATTTTATGAAAATTATTTGTTTTTAGGAAGTGCCAGAAGAATTATATGACATGGCAAAACGTTATAAATCATGGAAAGAAAGAAAAGCAAATGAACGAAAAGAATTAGGCTCTTCGAGTGGTGGTAGATTTGGTGGCAGAGGAAGAGCTCGGGGAAATAGATGGTAATCGTAAATGGTGGTTAAATAATAATTTAAAAAGAACTTGATTAATAGTTTAATATTCTTTTGCAATAATTTTTACTTCCAATTAAAAAAAGGATTTTTGTTTAATTTTCTTGCTAGTTGAAATTAATAAAATATCAATAATATGTTTCAAGGATTGCATTTCAAATAGCATTTTGTTTTTCAACTATATTTTAGTTTCTAAGAAACGGAAGATTTTAAAAAAAATTGATATCAAATTCATTTTCAATGATAATAGTTTCACTTTATTTTTTACGCAAGTTATATCACTTAAAAATTATATAACAGATTTGTTAATATATTGTAACAGAAAAGACATGTATAATTCTTTGATGCAGATGTTAATACCTGTGTAATTGAGAGAAATATTGTTTAATAAATGGAAAATAGTTTTGAAAATCATTTCATTTCATTCATTCCGATTGTTTTTATTTCGTAATGATTTATTTATTCACATTTTTTCTTATATATTATTTTGTGTTTATTTTAAGTCACTTTTCAGCGAGAATATAAGATGGTATGACAGTTGATTAAGACAGAAATAAATATGTATAATAGATTAATTATATCCTCAACAGAACTAAAATTCTTAGAAATAACTACTTGCTTTCTTTATATTCATATATATGAAACAATAATATGTTACCGAGCAAATGATACAATATGTTATCGAACAATGATACAATCATTAATAAGTGTCTTTTGCCGCACAAATTGTAGATTTCTACTTTTGTGCCATGTTGCCTAGAATACGTTTTGCAACACATGCAATTACTGCTTTTCAAAACTTAACTATAACATAAAGTAGTATTTATGACTATTATTATATTTTACATTCTTAAATACAATTACGTGGTAAAAACATACAAATGTAATCAACATATATCAAGTTTTAAAACCTTCAAAGACTTGATTGTTTCTTATAAAAATAATAACTATATTATAATTATACAGCCATATAATTTATTATTTAATTTTGAGTAGGCTGTACATATTTAAAATAAATATATATATAAAGAGATCTTGTAAGAAGAATTAATGGAAAAATGCATTGTAATTACAATTATGTATGATTGTTGGTTATTAATGGAAAAATGTATTGTAATTTCAAATAAGATGAAATTATTGGTTAATTTTTTTATATTAATTGTAAACTTTGAAGTCACGAGAATTCGTATATCTTTCTGCAAAAATTTTACCACTTGGCGTCGGCATTGAAAAAGCGATGTCATCCAATGTCATTATGTAGCCATAATAAAAATTGATCCTAATAATAAAATTTTATTAATATTATTGGATATAATTGTGTAAAAAATTAATATTTATATAATAAATGTAAATAAATTTGAAGTAGTTTTTCAAGTAATTAGTTACCTCAATGTATCAACAAGTTTTGTTGCAATTTTCTGTCTACGATATTTCATTGCTGTCCAAACCACATTTATGCCACATTTAACTGGTGTACTTTCATTAGTACAACAGTCATGGTCCAACAATTCTGGTATCATTCTATGGGCAGATTCTTTATGCTCAGCCACCAAAACTCCCAAGATTTGTTTATTTCGAATGTATAAGTATATCTATATTAATGACATTTTATTTCATTATTTTGTCATATTTTTAACATTTGCTTCACTTGACTAGTTTTCAGAAATAGCTTTTAATTTTATTCTAGATATAAGCATTTATTGAAAAATAATTAATTATTGAAATGAAAAGAATGATAACAAAAAATTTTACCCTCTTATCTTGATATTCGCAAAGATTTACTTCTGAAAGTCCTAAATCCAGATCAACTATTTTTAAAACTTGATTAATTTTATTCCAATAAATTTTCGGGTCGTTTGGTTCAACTAGAATTATCCTATCAGCTAAATCTTCATAAACCACTCGCTCGTTTTTCCATCCCTATAAAAATGATTATTTGTAAATAAATTGTACACAATTTTTTTTTAAACACGAACATTTAAAGCCATAAGAATTACACGAGAAAGGTAGACTTACCGTGAAATTTAGTGTTCTGTAATTATTATGATAATTTAAATGAAAATTTTCATCTTCTGGATTGTTAGCATTGTAAACGGTTCCGCATTCTTTACAGTGAATTACATCGAAATATTTCTGACCCAAGTCCAAGTGGTATTGATTTAGCGCTCTACCATTTTTTGCGGATAATTGCCAAGATTTTCTTTTCCTTTGTTTTTTGTCAAACATACTGTAAAGTAAAAAACAAACAAGCAAACAAAAAAAACAATTAACTTGATCATAAAACTGTATCATTTTTAAATTCAATATAATACTCACTCGAATGCATGATTCGCGGAGAAATCTTTTCTGAATAATGGAAATAAATTTTTATCCTCATCCTTATTTACATTATTTTCATCCTTGTTATCTAAAGTGTTACTATCTTCTTCTATGTTCATAACTGAAGTCATATTACTCAGCTCGCTTTCAGCCGACAACAAAATATTTTCTCCCAAACTATTATTCTTTGTAGTCGAGTTATTTACATTCTGTAACGAGTCTTCCTGTTCACATTCATCATCCGTCCAATCTTCTTCCAACATACGAATTAGATCATTAACTGGGGTTGTTTTATGCACTTGTTCAATCGATGATTCTTCTACCGACAAATCCATAGCATCCATACAAATATTCAACCTAGGTCTCTTTCTGAATACTTTTTTTTTCACATCCAGAACGCGTTTGTTACCTATAACGTTCAGCTTTATCCCGTTGTTCAGTGTAATAGTCGCTTTAGGTTTAATTATTGGTACTTGAGTTGTTTTAAGAAATTTAGGTTTGTAATTTGAATCGCGAATTTTACTACTGGTATTTACATTTTCTTTTTCTTTAGATTCCGTTTTTTCTGGTTTAATATCTTTCTTGGTTTTAGGTTTTTTTGGTTTCTGTCGCTTCACACCGTGCTTAACACCACGATTTATTTCTCCGAATTGTTTCCTCTGTTGTCTTGCAGATGAGCTGCCTTTATATTTTACTTGATAAGAAGGTCGCTTGTTTGGTACGCTAGTTTTTTGAAAGGTTTCTTGAGTGCCATAGAAGGATTTTACATCAAGGGGTCTAACAATTTTTTCCTGTAAACAATTTCGTTACTCAATCATTATAATAACTTTATTATGTTGTTATATACAACATAATGGGTGTAAATTTATCATCTGTTAATAATTTGATTGTCACTGTATTTTTGGACCATCTTTTTTGGTACAACAGGCTCTTCAGAGATTTTGATAATGACCACAACTCAGGTCTAAACGTTAATCAACGATACATGAATGTTGTACCAAAAAATATGGTTGAAAAACACATTAACAACTACATACAACATTATTAATTGTTCTTTATAACATTGTATGTTAAATTTTGAATTAATTTAAACAATTATAAATTAAGATTTAATTTAATGTTATTAACCTTCCGTCGGTCGCGCGTGTACTCAGTACACCGCTCTTGTATTTCTACAGTTGATCAAATAAAAGACGAAATAATCGCATTTTTAATTATGAGAAAGTGTTTTTCAATAAATAGAATAACTTTTAATAAAATAAAATAAATAATAAAAATCATCGTCCGTGTATTCAGTACACGACGTGACTGATGGAAGGTTAAAATAAAATTGGCTGTAATTTTCTTCGAAAGATATAGATACTGAAAAATGAAACGTTTTTAAAAAGCAAAATATAAACAATTTTTTTTGTTTTGTATTTAGATCCATTCTTATGCCTTTTGGTTATAAATGAACAATAGTATTGTTATTGTTCCAAATATTTACAAACATTGTTTTTTTTATATACTCAATTTTAAAAACGTTTCATTCTTCAGTTCCATGAAATGTATAATATTGTTATCAAAGTGTTACCTGAAACAATGCTGTTCTTGCCTTAGATCCAGTGGCTCCTTCATCAATTTTAGGCCTCTTTGCAGGTTGTCCCTGACTTTGGCTATCATTTTCTAAATAACGTTTAAGTTTGATTGATCCTTCCATTGTAATCTCAGGTGATTCCTCCATGTCATCCATGAGAATTTTCCTTCTAGGATGAATTTTTGGTATCGAGGAAGGATCTTTTCTAATAGAATTCAAGGGAGTTATTAGTTTGAATACTGGACTGTCACTTTTTTGCGGCGTCTCCGTAAGAAGTTGGTCGTATTTTTGAGGAGTTTCAGGTACAACATCATCAGAGGCAGTTAGTTTTGAAAAGATATCCGATGGTTTGGGAACTTTCAGTTGTGGAAATGCAATTTTTAAGGGAGATTTGTGAGCAGTTATAGTTAATTGTTTAAGAAAGTTGAAAGGAGAATTTTCATCTGCACCATTCAACTCGATATTAGAGTTCTTATGTGGAGAGGAACTTGGAGAGTCGTCGCTATAATGCAAGGGTGACACTCCTGCCAAGCCCGATTCGTCATCTGAATCTGATAATTGCTGTCTACAATTTTCACGAAACAAACTTCGTTTGCTACTAGAAACTTGTGTTAAAGAGTGTATACTTTGACAAGGAGTATAAAAGGTTTCCATTGAACTCTTTCCACTACCAGGCGATAACATGGTTGTAAATTCTAGAAATTAATAAAGAAATTATTAAAATTTTATCAATATATGCATTTGTGTTAGCCTTTTTACTTCTATTATGATAGAACAGCAATTGACATAAGTTGATTGTATGATTGTAATAAGATTTAATTACCCATTGGATAATTAAAAATATTTTTATAAGACAGTGTTTAGTGATGTTTCAAACTTGTAGCATATATTTCATTTAATAATAGTTCTAAAATATATTAAACAATTCATTTGAAAAGGTATGTTTATAAATTTTATAACATCCTTTTACAGCAAAGGAATTATTACATAGAAAAAACACTAATCTGTGATTAATAACCAATATTGTACCTTAATATAACAAAAGTTTAATTTTTATTAGACTTCTTAATTGATAAAAAGTTATAAAAAATATTAGTTGATATTTATTTGAAACCTGAATAAATAACAAGAAAAGCTTAAAATATGGACCGTTATTATTATTTGATATTAATAATATACAAGCATTAAAAATTATTACAATATACAAACTAAAAAACATGATTAAAAACGAGTCTCTTTTAGCTTTCCTGTTTTTTAAAGCACTCTTTTAATTCCATATACAACTTTTACAACCATTTCAAAGTAACAACAATCACCATCTGCTTTATTTGATCAAAAACCGGTTTTTAAATATTGTAAACTTGAACACTTGAATATAATTTGTTTTCTTTGTCTCTCTTCGACTATGTTGAAATGTTGTAGTTTGTAATTTGACTTGTCATGTAATGTTCTTTTTATTTTCTTCAATCATACAAATATCTTTCCCGTAAAATTATTTTGAATAATTATTTTATCCACAATTACAATGTGTTTACATGTTAGGGTTAGAAATGTCAATTATTAAAAGAGACAATTGTACACTATCACTGAAGGTGATAACATTTTGAATGTATATTATATTATACTTACTATAAATAGTCACGGCAATTTAATAATTAAACAATGATATGATGTATTTGTAAAAAGCACACAATAATCATCCACTCGAAATAGTTCGCGCTTTTTTACGTATGTATGTTACTGAATCTGATTTTGAGTTAAGTGATGGAATGGCCCTCTACCAACTTACACGTAAAGCATCTGTTTTTATGTAAGTAAACCTTATTTTTTTTCTTGAACAGGATTATTTTGTCACGTGGATGCTTTTATTTACAAAAATGCTTTTGAAATGTCATTCTTGCAGCCTTTTTAGGTAAGTTAAAATTCTGTGATTTCTTTCTTTAATTATTTTAATGTCATTGTGCGATTTCTGAACACGTACTGATCTTATTTGTGTGCGGATACGTTCAAATGCTGTTTGTAATTCAAGAGTAAGAATTCTGGAATGGAATGATTAGTTTCAAATTTATTTTAATCCACTTATTTTATTTAAATTATTTTTAAATGAATATAAAATTAGATAGAAAACAAATAAAAATTATATATATATATATACATATTAAGTTTAAGAGCGTATGTTTTGTTACTTTAAGAGTTATTTAATTTGTAATATATATTAAAATAAAAATAATTTGAAAGCTAGGAAAAAGTAATTCTATTTGTAACTTAACTTTGATATTCTTTATTTTTTAATAAATAAATGTGATTTTTTTTATAATAAATAAGTTTATATGGATCTATGCACATTTTAAATCCAAGAAATATTCGACAAGTTTTTTTAAGAAATAAAGGAATCAATGAAAACTTAACTAAAATTTCAGTACTCAAGTTTAATAATTGATTCCCATTGTTAATTGTAATTAAATATTCCAACAAAATTAATATATACGTACTTAGCTGAAATGTTGTCTTGAATTGTAAAATTTAAATGATTTTGATTCTAAATGAAAAACACATAAATGTTTATATATTAAAATCTTTTATTTTCTTTTCATTAAGTTATACAAGATATTTTTAATTCTGCAATTTAAACAAGTTGCTTTAAAAACATCTTTTTTTATATGCACTAGTTTTTAATGTAAACAGATATAATTGTCAATTTATTTTAATTTTTTTAACGATCAGTGTTTATACTTTTATTTATATATTAATGTATACTTTCAAACTAAGTGCATCCTTTGTGAAAAACAATGCTGAAAAATACTGAATAGAACTGAAAAATGCTGAAAATTCCTAATTTTAAAAGTTTTTTTTGGTGTTTTTCAACATTTTTCAGCATTCTTTCCTACAAGCAGTGCACATTGTTTTACTGACTCATAGTTGTTTATTTTAACTTTGTTATACAAAACTTGGAGAAGTTTAAATTTTAATTTGATCTGCTAATGAGCAACTGAGTCCTACATTGTCAGGTTCAACGTTAAGTTCCTTTACAATTCCATCTTCAACAACCATAGAATAACGTTTGCTGCGTTTTCCTCCGAGAACTGGCAAATCTATTGAAAGCTCAAGTGCATCTGTGAATGCCGCTGCTGGATCTGCCAACATCCGTACCTGTTGCAAAATATTACATAAATAATTTATATCTCAATTTTATATAATTAAGATAGTCAGGCATTATGTATACATTTAAAGTAATAATATTTAAGATATAAAATTAAAATCAATACAATTAATATATTTATTGACCTTTCCTTCAGCTCCTTGGTCTTTTCCCCAAGCTGCCATAACGAATGGATCATTTACTCCAATGCAATAAATTTCATCATAGCCTTTGGACTTTAATTCACTAGCTCTTTGAATAAATCCAGGTAAATGTGTCTATAACAAAAAATAAAATATTTTACTTTATTAAGAATATATTATTTTAAAAGTGACGTTATTTATGTACATTTATATCCTCAATATTGTAACCTTGGGGAACACTTATCATTAATAAGTATGTTATATACAATATTGATCTAATTTATGTTATTGGAGTAAATACTTATAGTATGCTATATTGGTAATACCATCATACAATATAATCACACAAAACTTGTATATAAAATTTTCAACTGAAATTGTTCAATTTTTTTGCACGTGCCAAATTCTTGAACATTAATTATAAATTTAACTGTTTATTTAATCCAATTCATTTTACTCAAATATATAAATGAATTATGTTTTTATTTTTCATTTCTAATAATCATTAACATTTATTTTAATGATAATATTCATGAATTACCTCGGTAATATAACAATAATGTAGAGGAATATGGATATTAGGATGAATCATGATTTATGACTTTTTATACATATTCTACAAACCTTAGTTTATACAATTAATGAATTTTTAATGATGTTATGAATTATTAATTCTGTAATTCTTGTTAGTTTAAAGCTACTCTTTATTACTGGTTTATTTATTAGTTGTTTATTATTATTATTATTATTCTGTATCATTATGTATTATTATATTATAATAAAGATACTCCAAGATGTTTTATATAAACATAAAAATAATAAGTGTTAACCTTCAAAGATTATTTTTATTATATCATTTATTTTAAAATAAAATTTAATCAAGATAATTTATAATGTAATTACATTTATTAAAATATAGTAGTAACGTAATCCAGAATTGTTGCAAAAAGTATTGCCTATGTAAATGGATATATATAACAAAAATTTGAAATTTTAATATTTTTTGAGGTGTTTGGTGTTAAAATTTGTAATTTGATCATTTTCTTGTAATACCTCAAAATGTGATTGACAAGGATATAACAATTAAAAAAATGTATACACATAAAACTTGTATCAATGTAACTAGTTATAGAATTAATAATTTTAAGATTAGAAAAAATTACTAATAGATAGAAAATGTAAAATATTAAAAATTTTATTGCCTGATATTTTAGCTATGAGGAATTATTGTAGCAGTTTTAAATTTCTATTAATCTAATTATTGATATAATGTACACATTGAGCAAAGCATGTATTTATATATCATTAAAAATAGTTTCTTTTATTACAAAATCATATGCGTAATATCCCATACACATAGCTTCAATTAATTTTTATTTTATATAATTATTAATTACCGACTGTGTTTATTTTGATCTGTCAAATTAATTTGACGGATTTATTTTAGCACTGCCATTGATTGTGATAGAAATATGAAATTTCCTTTCAACCACTCTTGAAATATTTGTAGATGTGTACATACTTTGGAACAACCGGGAGTAAAAGCTCCGGGAACTGCAAAAACAATAATTTTCTTTCCAGCTCCAAGTTTGGCAAGGTTAACCTTATTGGTTGGCGTATCCTGATATAAATCAACTGACGGAAGTTTATCTCCAATCTGTAACAAAGCGTTGTCAATTGATCCGAGAAATTGTTAATTTTTCTTAATAAAATGTTGCACTAGGAAAGAAGACGTACTTTAATGACCATATTTGTTGCTGTTGCGTGAAACCCTCGAGAGAAACAACTAACTGCAGTTCGTTCTAATGCGAGAATGGCACGGCTACCTGCCATTACCAAGTGTCCTTCGAATCGGTGAACAATTATTCTATGACCAGCCGGTGTTCTTTTCTTTTTTTCTTTTCTTTTTTCTTCGCGTTTAATAATTAATGAAGCAGTCGCGGCCTAATGATACACAACTTACCGGTGTATAAAGCGCTGTTATAGTTGCGCAATCGTTCCTTGTTATTACATAAAGCATAGACTTTTTTTTTTTAAATCTGCTTGTCAATAAATGAGAACAATTTTTTGTTTGTTAACAGAATCGACTATCATGTTGATTATTGAGATATCGGCAAATTTCAATTATGTACAATGCTTATTTGGCTTCGCGTTTTTCTCTAGTAAAAATATTTGTTTACAAGAAAGATTATGTTTAAAAAGTGATAGTTAATTAAATGTTGTCGATTACTAATTAGCAGAATATGTTTTTGCATGTTGCTGTTTCGACCTCTCTTTCATACATCAATAATTCGTGTAATAGCTTCTCGTTTAAATTGAGATAAATAGAAAATAAACAAATATAAACAACAATAGACTCATCGATTTTATTCAAGTCGGTAAAAGAGGTAGTTGATCGACTGTTAAAGTATTAGGTTATGTTAAGGGCTATCATATGCCGGTAAAATAATAAATGATTTATCCTTAAAAAAGTATTTTTAAATAATTCAAGTATTTTTGTCAAGTGACGTTGTGATTATAAAGTAAAGAAAAGTAAATTTCTGATGGGTAATAAAAACTGTTTATCACTTTCCGAATTGAGATGAGGGAAATGATTTTATTAAAATATACTGTTAAATGAAATTATTCAAACAATATTTATTGTTTTTTGTATAATAGCAAATATAGTTTAAATTATATTTCTCATAGTTATTTTCAATTGATTATTTATTTGTTAAGAGTACATCTTGAATACAAATTCAAATTTAGCGGACGAAAGCTTGAAACTGCTCCCGCTAGACTGGCGCATGCGCTGAGGAGCGTTCTCATTTAGTGAGATTCATTGGAGTTATAACGGACGCTGCACGAATATTACGTTTATTACACCGCGGTTCACCTAAAATGAGGTAATAATTAATATTTACTTGAATAAGTAAAGTGAAATAACCACTCAAGTATTTTATTTGTTAATTAGTAGCTTAATTAATAGAATAATTTAATGTTAAATATGAAAAAGATAAAGAAAAAAGGTTATTTCATTTTGCTTTTTAGTTACTTTGACAATGAAATTATATAATCAAATTCTAAATAAGTTAAATTACGAAAAGAAATGAAGAGGATTTTTTTTTATAAAATTGTATAACAAGGACATAAAATCTGATGGTGTAAAATTAGTAAGATGATACGTTTGTGGAACGACGATTGAGGTGTTCGAGGTTTGCCTTGAAACGATGTAGGGGGCGTGCTCTGATTGAAATGAAATAAAGTAAGGAAGAAAACTGCCGGCATCCGGCCTATTAAAAGCGGCTTTTTAGAACCCCGCGCATTACGGTCACAATAATTCTCGCGGTAATAATAATATCTCTATTTACAATTTAAAAGCTCGTATTTCATAATATTCCGCGTGGTATTTTATCAATATTGGCTCTGTCCAATTTCTCCTTGTCCCGCCTACATACATATGGAACAAGTTTCGTGCATTGTTCAGAAATTGATGAGTGAAAAAAGCTTGTACAAAGGTTTCTTTTACAAGTAAATATTTTCACAAGTTAACAATCAAACAAATTTCCATTCCATTTCTTTTTTTAATAAATTATACAACATATTTAACATAATGTTTTGATCATTAATAATCTACAATTTGAAAATGCAAACAAAGAAATGGATATGAAATGGAAATGGATAAAAGTCCCTAATAGTGACAAATATTTATAAAATATTTATGGACAAATTTTTAAAAAGTATTAAAATGTCCAGCGTATAATATTTGCGTTATATTCCATTTATATTTCAAAATATTTATATTGCACTATTTTATGTGAAATATTAAATTAATATTACAAAATATTTATAAAATACTACAAAAATATAATCGTGCGGGCATTTGAATATTTAAAAAATATTTTTATTGTTTAAACAAAATATTGATGAAATATTATATAAATAGTGATATTAGGGCTATTTCATTTAACACCATGAAAATATTAACAATAATGTTTAAAATCATTTTTAACCCGTTTTTTTTTATATATTTTTATACATTATAAAGTGTATGAAATAAAGGAAAAAATAATCTTAAAATATTGAAGTAATATTTGTTAATCATTTATATAATGTTAAATAAATATAAAGAAATTCTTTGAATGCTATTTTGACATTTCAAACTTATTTATGAGCACAGTTTGAATGTTTCAAAAATGATTTAATACAATTAATTTTTTAACCAAGATTAATATGTTTAACAATATTTATGAAATATTTAAAAAAAAATGTTAAACTTAATATGTTTAATATTTTAAAAGTGTGACATAAATATGCACAACTAATCTAACGTAATCTTAATCATTTATTTTTTCAAAAATGTTTTAGAATTAAGATTTGTAAAAAAATGAGCTTTTAACACCTTTAAAATTAACAACAAATGTGTGTTAATGGAATGTCTTCAAAATAATGTTAAAACTTTCTGCATGAGACAATTAAATAATGTAATAAGCATTGAAATTATTGTAGCTGCATGGAAATGATGGAAGTGTAAATAAAATTTGATGCAGAGATAAAGATTGAGGACGCAATAACTCGACAATAGAAAACATGTTATGTTTTTGTGTGTACAAGTTTTTGTACGTAGACCGAAAGTTTGAAGGATAGAGGCCATTTGTAAGGCATCATTGATGGTCCATGCATATGTAAAGAATTCGCAAAGGCTTCGGTGCACTCATAAGCTTCATCAGATTAAGGGTTTCGTCGTATACATGTTTTATGTAACCGCATTCCTGTCCTAGAGCAGTCGCATCACCCACGATGATCTGGCACTGTTTTATATAAATTGCTAACTTGATTACACACACGTTGGTGCACCTGTGGGGCATCTTGTCGCACTTTGTTTATCATCTCATTTGTCTTTCAAACTATAGCTTTTTTTACTCTTTAATAATAAACAATTTTTATTCTTCCTCTTTTTCCTTTTTTTTTTGTTCCTAAGAAAACGATATTATTCGTTTATTTATTACTAAGACAGAATTATTGCCAGGACCTTTGGTATAATGTTTAAGAATATAGTTGCATTTAACATGGAAATAAATGGTTTTATAAGTGGATTAATATTAGAACTTGCTTTACTATTTTACTTTTAAAAAGATATCTTGTTTGTATTCCTAGCTTACACACTAAGAAATGAAGTTTTCTGTATACATGATAGATATAACCTTGTTAAAAAGATCTAGTTGGGATTCTACATAGGAATTTGGCACCGGAAATCAGTTAGTTTCCTAGGTAGGTTCCTAGGTAGTTATAGGATCTTGTTTAGTTTCCTAGTTGGGGTCCTAGGTTGGAATTTAGGATCAGAGATCAACTGCACTGAGAAAAAGAAATGTTTAATATTAAGAGTAAATAAACAACAAATATTTTCGTAATAAACAATAGGCACACGGAAAAAAAGTTTCAAGAGCACACCTAAATGTTTATATGCACTATATAAACAGTATGGTAATATTCGGAACACCTAAATCAGTATAGATACCGCAACCAGACTCGTTTAATAGATTTCATTTGGATGAA
>JABFPN010003637.1:0-17437 GCA_022817305.1 Leptoteleia sp. ZL-2020
TTTTTTAAATAAATTTTTCCAAAAAAAAAAAAAAAAAAAAAGAAAAAGAAACTGAGTTGGTATCTTCTAATTTGAAAAAAAATTGAGTACTTTCAACTCAATTGAACCTCCCATATTTATATGGTTGAATTTACTCGACATTCGAATTGAATAATAAAACAGTGAAATTGGCGCAATGGTTTAAGTTTTAATGCTGTGTTAAAATATGTAAATACTGAATTCAAACCTAAATAAAAAGTAGAACTGAAAAACGAATGAGCACATAAAAAAAAGATTGTCTGAATATGTTTGCTAAATCAAATTAATGAAATAAAAACTTTAATATTGTTTGTTCACATCCAAAGGGCATAAGAATGGATGTAAATACAAAACAATAAATAAAATAATTTTCTATACTAAGTATACATAGAATTCATCTCAAAAGATATTTTATTTGTATTAATAAAATGAGCTGTGTCAAGTTATAAATAAGGTTGGACGTATTTGCGTCAGAAAACGAGCATTTTTTACAGTGTACCTTTATTGAATTTCTGAAACTGACATAAGCAAATGAAAATTAATAGTATGTACGCGTAGGTACAATTTTCACAATTCAATTCTATCCTTCGACAGCGTTTCTGTCCGTCAAAGTTTACCTTCATTCAAAAGCTGGCAAAATTTATACCAGGCAGAATTTTTGTTGTGGGCTCGTGGAAACACCGTGTGACTTTAACGTTTCTCGCAGCAATCTTTCTGAAAGTTTCGTTCAATTGCCGCGAATTTCTTACCGTAGAAATGCGAGAAATCACCCTCGAGTGCTGTGAATAGCAGAAAGCACGCCAGTGCTTATCTTAATGCGGAAAGTTCGGGTATGATGCATATCCAATTTGTGGTTACAGGATTCGACAACTTTTCACTGCAACTAGACCGCGAAGACGACTTCTATCAGATCGTATCAAGATTTAAAGAATAATAACAAAATACGTCAAGCTCAAGTTTTAATGTCACGAACATGAATTATATTTTAAGTTTAATGATAATAAAAATGATTGACAATTTTGCTATAATTTAAACAATCCTTTGTGAACTATTTCAAAGAGTAAATGAAGTGGATAAGATGGATTATTATTCATAAAAAATATTCAAAGAAATTATTATTTCCAGTGAGAAATTTAAGCAAAAAAAAAAAAAGAAATTCTAGAAAAGCTGTATTGTGAATTTGCACTTTATCATGTAATGAAATATATTAAAAGATTTTTATTTATCTTGCACGTCGTACGATGACCAGTTCTAATCTCACAATATCTATCAATTTATTGGATGAACTTTCATTTCATAAAAAAAAGAGTATTATTTTTACATATTAAATGCCAGCAAGACAAATAAATGTATTCCTATCTGGCCTTGAAATGGCATGTCATTTTGGCAACTGGTTTTCGGTGTCAGATGGTCCTAATATGGCAACCCTAAATGGGGCTGTATATGCGATATCCACAAGGGAACCGTACCAATAATGTGGCCTGCCACGACTGCATTTTACTAGAGTATTCAAACATTGGGCAATTCAGCAATGTTGCGAAAAAGTTGATAGATTTTACAAAATAGCAAAATAGCAAATAACAGGAAATAAAGTAAAGCTTATGGCGGGACTGAATTAAGTTATGCAAATGTAACATTTAAATATAACATCGCCCGGGAAAGAATAGAGTGATGCAATATTTTTCAATCCAGCAGTAACATAAATCCCGAGGGATGGACCTTTGTGAGGCGTACAAAAAGTCGTCGAAAAGGGAGTGATATTGTCATCGAATGTTATAGCGACATACGTTTGGCTCAGCTCGTTCGAAGCGTAAACAATGCAACCCGTATAATTTATACGATGTTTCTATTCATCATTTTCAAATGCGCCTCGCGCTTCCGCAATTATTGTTATAGCGCAAACTTTGTCTCATTTCCGGCAACGAAATTTAATATCTCATTATAACTCAGGCGATTGACTTATTCAGCGATAGTGACGCGCAATGCACGGAACTTTGGGACGATGTTTATATCAAATTGTAATTGTTGGTCTCCCGAAGATTGCACAACGGCGCGCAAACCAAATCGGATCTTTATTTCGCTTTTTTGCCCCCTTGGCCTGGGTCGCAATTATGAGCACGCTTTTCTGGATTCCCCAAGAATTTACTTACCGTCGCATATACTTGAGGGCTGGATGTAGCAACGAAATTCTGATTGGACACGAAACTGCATTAGTATCGACAAAATTGAGTGGAGCGTTCCAAACGGACCGCCGGAAATTCCGGGATCGTTCTTCCGGTCCGACGGTCAGTGAGAGATGTTTGTATGGGATGCTTGGCAAGACTTGGGTAGGCACTTTTGTCGTTTGGACAAGAAAGTTACTTTTTTCTTTTATTTATTTTTACTTTTTTTTCCCGTCCTTTTTTTTTAGTCTCTACAATCTACAGAGAAAACGAAGTACCCGGCTTGGGAATGCAATATTTTTTATCGGAATAAATGTCCCCATTCGCAGGGAAGTTTGGACTTTAGTGTAGTATGATTACGATTTTCATCGGATACCGTGCAATATTTTCAACGTTTATTTCAACGGGAATGGGGAAGCGACAAAAAAAAGTTTTTTTTTACGATTTTTTCACTAGTTACTTTTAATTTGACATGTTTCGCTTATCTTTATTTAATTAGATCCGACGGTTTTAAATTACTGTAAAGTAATATCCATTTCATATTTATGTTACTGCTAAAATTATTATATCAAGATGAGCTTTAATTAAAAAAATTAAAATTAATGGGAGATATATGCAAATTTAATCGAACAAAATATTTAAATGATCTTTTGCAAAATGATCAAACAAGTATCAATCAAAATTGTAGAATTTTAGAATCAATTTTAGAATCACATAAATTTAGAATCGACGAGAAAGAAATATTTAATTAATGAAAAAGTTGAGTAAAGCTGCAACAGATTGATTTCGAATGGATAGAAATTGTTGTTAATGAAGGTAAAAAACGCTGGCCGTTGAGTGTTGATAGTTTTCGCTTAATTTAACCTAACTGGTAAACGCGAATTCCGGATCGTTCATCACGGCGCTCTCTTGGGATACGGCGGCTGAGATAGGCAGACGGCAAGACAAATTACGCCCGCCTGGGCAGCTTGTATCTTCGCAATTCACAAACCTCGAGATTACCTTCTTGGCTTGCACCGGCGGCCCGACGGGATGTGTTATTGCACGGCTTTCTTTTGTTCCTTCGCAGATCCGCGCCACCACTTGCGCATCGGGATCCGCGTTTTTGCCGCCGGCGCTTAAACATTTCCTCGTAAACGTCGGCTTTAACTTTCCGCCTTCTTGAATGATTTCCGCTCCAAGTGTCTCATTGCTCGCAGTATCGGCCAGACAGTATTATACATCGGCCCACGCGATACACTTCCCAATTAGCACAACTTCGATCCTTTCCCTCTTCTTCTTCTTCTACTTTTTTCCGAACCATTAATCCAATTCCTCGCTCGTGCAGACTTTTGCGAAAGGCATCGTTCCGCGAGAAGTCTTCATTTTAATGATTGGAACTGTGGTTTCTGGCTGGAATCTGGTATTATTCTGGGTTTCGTAATGCTATCGAGAAATTTACCATCTCAAGTTGCAAATTGAACTGTTACATTACGAGCTACTTTACAATATACATAGATACATGAACCGTACGTTTCGGGGACGCAGCGTCCATTTTCATCCACAAGTTACAGTCTTGAAAATTATATTATTTCTAGTAAAAATTGACAGGGTGGTAACCGGGCATGTAATGGATCGCCCGCCAGGGGCTTAGAAGGGTGACTAGTGATTTTATTTTCTTAAAATCTAATTAAACTAATAACACTGGTTCAAGGCCATGTAACTATTTTGAGGATTTCGCCAAGGGTACTCAAAATGTATTACACGTACCTTTTGAGGTTCTCTTTCACATTCATATATATAGCTATCAAAATAAAATTTGAATGCGGGAAAGAAGATTTAGTTTTGAAAGTAGAACGTTACTTGTTAACCAAACGAACATTCAATTAATACCTGGGAATAAATCTCCAAAGGAGCCGAATATTTGTCGGTAATAAATTGAGGTCAGTTTGAACGAAGAATGTAACATTTCAATTCTGATTAAACGATTCCGCCGGCAGATAAATCCGACTGCAATTTAAAATTGCAACTCTCCCCATTCCGTGGAAGCGTTGCACTTTTGGCCGTAGACGCAAAGGTGCTGCCATTTCCCGGCGATGATTGCAAATCATCAGGGGCGAATTAATTAAGCACGACTGTTGTGTTCCGAAATAAGTTGGTTTAATGTAGATACATAAGGCTGACCCTTTGTACGAATTATACGGATTACAGTGTGTGTCGGCTGCTCAGCATAAATTCACATCAATACGAACCTGACTGAACTTCCAAGTGGGAAATGCATTTGACATCAAAGCCTTCTCTTAGTATTTCAGCATGACCCAGTTCCTGCGGGAATTCTCGGTACATCCTCGTTCTTTGCATCCCGTCTGTCTGATTCATATTTCAGATCCAAAGTCTGCTACAAATTTATTAAAATGTCTGCTCAAGGTATAGCTAATATTCTTTTATGCGCGCCACAAACGCGGCCTTGTAAATGGAAATCCATGCATTTGTGCTCAAATATCTCACTCAACGTCTCTTTGCCGGGAGCGCGGCTTCGGTGATTATATTATTGTCGTATATGGGCTTTAATGCAAATATTTTATGCCAGCGACATTAAAGTCTCATCGGACAAAAAGAAGCGGCTTACCTCCCCGGGAAGTAAGCGCCCGGCGATGCTCCGTTATGGCCAACTTGCATAAAGTATTAATTAGATCATTACAAATCCATTAGGTCCCCGTCAAGCTCAATCGACGCAAATTCAATTGTGATTTGTTGAACGAATTACAATTCGACGCCGAGCTTGATGAAATTAAACTTAATTGAGACAAATTGAGATTAATACGAAAGCGGAAACGACCCAATCGAACCTAATGAAACTTGACCGATACTGTCTCGAGGAAGGGATGTCGTAAAAAATTAACTACACTTTGCAATAATGCCGAGGTGAAGTGCTTATTAGGATGGTAGTTCTAATCAGTGTAGTAATGGTATAGTTCTAGATGGTGTAGTTATAATAAAAATTATAATACCTTCCAGTACTGTAGGGATTTGTCCAGATTGTCTGCTATTTTACCATACCATTGCAGGAAAATATAATGTATTACATAGTAAACATTTTTATACGATCTTGTAATGTTGCCACGATTTATGGTCATTATTACCATACTGAATACAAATTTTTATTATATCATATATAAAATTTTACTGCAGTGGTATGGTAAAAATAGCAGACACTGTAGACAATATCCATCCAACCTCAGAAGGTATAGCAAATTTTATTATAACTCTTTTCTCAGTATAATTCTGACAAAATCTTGCGGGCAAAATTGTAATTATTGACAATTCTTGTGCAGTTTCAGTTGTGCCCGGATAAAACAATAGGTAGGGAATTAAATATGAACCGAGAATAAACAAAGTCATTAGTAATCCCTCCTGAAAGGGGTTGCTTTAAAAGTTAAAACCGAAGCAAATTATGTGAAACCGACTTCTGGTGAAGTAATCACGGTGCAGTTGCAAAATTCAAACGGTCGGTCGTTGGAAAAAAAAATAACTACGATTGTGCCGAGTTGTCGTGATGATTAAAAACTTTGCATCTGTTATTGAGCGCGCCGCGTATAGCATCTCATGAATCTCTTGTGGCAACTCTTAAGCGACGTTCCTTGTTAGGAACTTGAAACTTCGGCCGGAAGTTTAATCAAGAATACTTATGTACCTAATCAGGATGTGATTAGGGGGACAATTTCAGTGCCTCGCGCGAACTAAGCCGAGACTTAATTAATAACGAACCGCAGTCGCGGATCGGGCTATCGAAACGCCACGCTTTCTTGAACGAATCCTTGCCAATCCAGGAATGGAAGTCAAATATAGCTTGGCGGGACGTTGAATTCGGTAATTCGCTTTTTAAAAAGCATCAACGCGATTAAAGTCTTTGTTGCCGAGTTGACCCAATTGACCCCTCAAAAAGGGAGACGAATAAAAAAAAAAAAAAAAAGGAGAAATAAAAATAAAAATAAAGGAAAAAAGAAAAACGAAAGCCCAATCAACTCGAGACCGTGATTGCGCGCCGAACCACTTTCCGATCCATATTCCAACGGAATGATAGAATTGTCTCTGCAATTTCATCGCCCCTCCGTTCCTTTGATCCACTTCCGATATTTCTGTTATCCGTTTCTTTGCGCATCCTTCTCCCGCGGCGCGGATCCTCCGACGACGCAAAGAAAGGGAATTGGTTTTGCATTACAAAGCCAGCGGTCCGTATCACGCGATAATACAACGCTTCTTGGCCTCGTTTATCGGATCGGATATAAAGTACAGTTGACTGTGTAAAGTAATTTCTTTCTTTTTTTTTTATCGTCTTCTTTTCGCAAATTGCTTTCGGACCCGAAAATATTTTCATCCTAATAAATAGAAAGATTGATGGTACGTTGCTTTGAATACGGAATGAGGAACCGGATCGATTCCAAATAATATGCGGAGTCATTTAATCTCAAATAAAGTGCAGAATCAGGCGGGATAGGTTTGGATTATGTTCCTCTTGCAAATTGTGATTGATTCAAGGAAATTGCTTAATGAGTGCTCCCTTGTAAAAATAATACCCCTGAAAGTTGATGGAAAAACTTATTCCGAGAAAGTCCGTCAAGGCCTGAATTATGCTCAAAAGAAATTTAATTCGATTCTTTTCGATTTATTATCGCATATTATCTTATCACTTCCTTGTTTCTCCGCTTTGCACTCCTCTGCAATTCACCGAACTAATAACAAAAGTTTGCGGCAGTTTGTCTTTCGACTCTCTTGGCAGTCATTTTTGCCGATATAAAAGTGATCAAGGGATGGTTTATCAAGAAGAAAAAAAATTGTACATAATTTGAGTGAAATTTAACGAGGTACATTAAGGTGATTAAAGAGTCGTACTCTTTGCCGGCAAGGCTTGTAACGAGGAAATGTGTTGATAGTAAATAATGAACTTATTATTTATCGCTGGGGCATATTTAATGGAAAAATACTGATGTACGTGCTCTTCGAAAAATTGAAGTTACTGCTGTTGCTTTCGTATATATAATGCGGTTAATATCCCCCATTAATCATACCTCAAGGCCGTTACGTAGGAGGAAAAAGAAAATCGTTGCAATCTTGATTAATCAAAGCGTAATATCCTTAAAAATGTCTCCTTAATGGTAAATTATGCAGCCCTGAGAACTAATTTTAAAGTATTCTCCAAACTTTGATTTTGTCAGCAGACGATGCGGGGATTGTCGCTGTTTATTGTGATTTTGCAATTTAAGATTTCAATCTGATTCTCGCAGATGTTTGCAAAGTATTTGTTTCGCTTTGAAGTAGAATTTCTTGCGTCAGGGTAAACTCACTGGAAGCCAACGTCAGGTGTAACGAAACGGCAATTCAGAGCCTTACCAACATTTTTTTTACCAGAGCACGAACAATTTAATTTAATTTTATTTTTATTTCTTCATATAAAACGCAAATTAAGCGATTTAACCTGTATCAATTTTCTCGTCTACTATTTCAGCAAGCGAATTGAAAAGTGGACATGGAATATATCATCGATTTATTTTCTTTAACCTTACGATTCAGTCATTTTTATTCCGATACTTAATATGACTCCATATGACAGTTAATAATGCGACATTTTCCAACCGAATTATTATTCTCGTTTATAAAGAAGATTTCCTTTCCTTATTATCGATATTACTTAACTTTAGCATGCTCGTCGTTAATTTAAAAGAAAAATAAAAGACAACAAAAAAGTAGAGGAACAAGGAACTGTATTGTTCACTTTAACCCCCCTCCCCCACTAAACCCAACGGTATTGGAACTGAAATTGAATAGTAGAAAAAATTTTCATATCTTCTTAACGACTCCGATAATTGGTCTCCATTCCGCGGAAACAGTGCTCGAAGTTGGCGCATTTCGCGGATATCAATCTGCAATTGATTTTGCTATACTACAGTGGCCTCGGTGCAGTCTTTGATTCTTATATTTTTTTTTATCTCGATGATGAGCCGAAAGGGTCTGGCCTGGTGTATGTCAATATAGAAGGCGCTCTTTGTCGATGGCATGGCCAAGGGCAGAAGTTGAAAAAATATCCGAAGGAATAAGAGCCGCGCGGAGAATGAAAAAAGCAGCTGGGGTCCTGATCTTCTTCCTTCCTTTGAAAAATCAGACAGGATATGCGACGTCCTTCGCGGAATACTTGCCGCTTCGTTGGCTCCGTTTGATGAGTCGGATTCCTTGGCGGATGCTGCGCAATATTCGCGAAAAAATAATAAAAGGTATATTGCGAGCCCCGGCGTCTCCGCTGAAACCAACGACTAGAAAAATGGAGCTTCGAAATTTCGCCCCGCAGGAAAATGCCGCGTTAATCCTTTAACGATTTTCGTCTTACTTCAATGAACTGAATTCCCCCGGCAAAACGTTTATGAATGCGCGATTTAACGATCGCCCTTTCACCCCGGGATAATTAATTTGTAAAGTTTACTCGGTCGTTGAGAAAATTGGCTAGTACTTTAAGGTTACTTTTCATTGGTTTAAATTTGCAATTGTTTACGAGTCTTGCAACAGACCAACAAATGTTAAACATTGTAGGTTTTCATATTCTTTGTATTTCACCTTAAAAAAATTATGAATATTACGGGATTTTGACATTGTTCGGAATATTCTACTAAAATATAATAGGATTGAAGTTTGAAGCGTTTGAATATTTAGTTGAAAATGCTGCGGGATATTTTTGGTTTTTCGACAGCTTTATTATAATTAATCGTTTTATAAATCTATGACAAACACTGAAATTAAAAAGAAATAAATGGAATCATTGACAAGGTTATTTTTTAACAAGTTAATAATATTTAGGAAGCATTAACGAAATTCCGTAATTTAGCAATTATATTTTCGAATAACTTTGAAGTAGATAACAATGTTATTGAAAAGTGGTAAATATTCGAGTCATATTGGAAACCTAATAAAGGTTTCATCATAATTTTAATGTAAAATACAATGTTTTCTTCTATTTCACGTTAATAGTATACCAGACATTATACAGTAATTCTCTATTACTAACAGAAAATTAGATTTCCGTTATCAATAGCATATTAATTGTATATTTTATTAAATTTTATCAATATGCTCTCCCTTGTACCAATCATTATTAAAAATATTTATTATTACAATATTCAATAATTATTAATTGTAAATTTTATTATATCAGAACAAAGGCTGGTTGAAATGTCGACTAAATTTTTCGTAAAAATGTGTTTGTATATTGTACGAGGTTACGCAACTTATTGACATAATAAAAAAAAAGCTGCTAATGAAGTTTCCGTTCCCGGATGTTGACGGAGAGAAAATTTTCAGAAGTTATTAACTTTATTATTGCGCACTGCGTTGTACGTAAACTAATCAACTTAACATCAGAAAATTTTGCAGGAGAGGTAGAGCAGAGTCGGAACGAGGGGGATCAAGAACAGTGCTACTGTCACGTTCAATTTTGTTAATTTCGCATGCAGCGAAGCAGCGAGAATCAAAGAAAAGCCACAATGCACTTTTATTTGTTCGCCACTCGTAATGGCAATGATACATTAATGCTCGCCGTAATAATTCGGTCTCGCGATGACGGATGACCAATATAAAATGAACAGCCATTAAAATGGCGCGGCGGATATTGCAGTTTTATTTTGCCAAAGTGCATAAATCTGAGTGCGAGCGAACTTCGTCCAGTGCTCGGATAATTGAAATTAAGTTGCCGAGAAGGGGGGGAAAAAAGAGTTACTGCATTTTGGCACGAGTTGCAAATGTCTCGTTTGTGTCGCAGAGTCGTGTCCCGCTTACAGCGGAGTCCTTTATTTTGCTGTTTCGGTAGAAGCCATTCTCACTCATCCTCTGAGTATGGGGCAACTTTAACAGCCACGTACATGTGCCTGACGCGAGTGTTCCGCAACGGATGCAAACGATTTATGTCGGTGATTGTATCAAGACTGCCGATCTATATTTATTGGCGAGCACAGTTGCGCGCGCGTGTTACTTTGCCTAGTGTAACAAGTAAAATTAGATTATATATATAAATTTTGTAAGTGATGTTTTTGGATACAACAAATATACATTGTAAGAAATGCCATGTTGAATCAAGTAGAATTGAGTTTAATCAATTCGTTTTCTGAGTCAAATACGATCAAGCTTATTTACAATTTGACATAGTTCATTTTATTAATACAAATAAAGTATCTTTTGAGTTGAGTTAACTCTATGTATAGTTGGTGCTGAAAAATATTTTATTTAATAATTTTGCAGATCGATGGGAAACACAATTCCCATTGGTTAGTCTTAAATTTCCCACTAACATTTTAAAAAGATTTAAATTCAATTGGATTTTAGGGGCATATTTTGCCACCCAAAAAGATATTCAGATATACACTGAGAGAAAAAATAGTCGTGGTAACTAGCAAGGTTAGTCAATTTGCGATCCAACTGTTCTCTAAAGTTGTGATGACTAGTTTTCCGGTATTTGCAACTAGTTTTTACGGTTAATACAACTATTTTCTAATGAACTGTTGTTTGTTAGTTGTAGCAACTATCATGTTTTCTCTCAGTGTACCATTTGCAATCTAATTTTATATGAATGCAAAAATAATTTTATATGAAGGAATAATTGAATATTGAACAAATTGTTAAATAGGAAATAATTCCCTTTGACGATGGCGAGTTTCATTTTTTAGTTGTAATACGACCGGAGTCAGGCATTCTTGGTTCAGTTGGTTGTAAAATTGATTAATTTTAAAGCAAATAACTTGAATTTCGTCATTGATTAAAATATTGCATTAACAAAGCGCATACGTCGGTGAAGTGGATTTCCCAGCGTTTGATATTTCACTTTAATTAAGTTTAGTTTGATGCAATTAGATAAGTGGAACTGGTAAATAGTATTAGCAGTGGATATAAGTATGTTTTAAATTAGATCCAATTGTATCTGCTGAAGCCTGGTTTTAATTAAACAGATATTGCTATCACTATAATTTTCAGACCTAATTAGCTTTAAAGCTCATTTACCTAGCAATAAAGAAAGTGAAAAAAGCTTTGTTTATTACAAAAGCATTTCCACAAATGAGTAAATTTCATGTATTATAAATTAATCAAATGTTTCCATTATGGAAAATGTTTTGATTATTTCAAATAGAAATGTTCGTCCAAAAAAGAAACAAATTTTTGGTTATTAAATCCAAACATTTTTTCCACGCATAAGTAGCCAAAGTAACTTTTCATTATGGTACAAAAGTTTTGTTTCTGGAGTATAAATATCGCATAAAAAGTACATAATTGCCACGTAATGAAAGGTTCAATTTGATTAAGTCGTTGTCCAGCTAGCTTGACATGCCACCCGGCGTATTGCCAAATGTTAATGCGTCCTTTTCGGGAGGATCACTTCACCGGCACCCCCGGTCCCTCTTTGCGGTTAAATTACGGGTATCTCGCGTACTTGCCCGAATTTCTTCCCGACCGGCTGAATTTTCTCGCCTTTGGGCAAACCGCGTAATTCCCACGGGAGAGAGCCCGCGCCGCTCCACGCGATGACACGATAACTCGTCCAATGCAAAGTATTCCCGTTAAATTATGCTCCGAGTGGCGCGGCTACGTTAAATGAATAAAATAACGCAACGGAATAAGTAACAGATAAAATCGCTGCGGATGTCATTATGCCCGACACATTGCTAGAATTGCGAATTAAGAATGCGATTATCTTGATTGTTTAGGTTGCATTTGCGTGGCACAAACAAAATGGCTCGGCTTAATGGGAAATATTTACGAGTATCATTAAATATGTTTTTAAATTTAAATTGTAATTTATCAAGCATAATTGGCATTTGCAAACATTTTAAACAAACATAGTTAGTACACTGATTTTGTCAAAATTATGAGTTGAATTTCATAAATAATGTAGAAAATGGGAAATAATGTTAACAAAAATTGTTTATTTAATATTTTAAATAAATTAAAATAAGTACACGAAGAAAAATGTTTGGTTGTGATAACCAAAAATTTGTTTCTTTTCTAGCTGACCAAATTTTTTAGTTGAAATAACCAGATATGTTGGTCAGAATATGTTTCTTAGTTACTATAACTAAAAATAATTGTTATTAAAACAAAATATTTTTGTGTAATTTTTAAATATATTTAATAACAGTATTTATTATTTATATTAATATTCAGTGGGGTAGGATTTAAAAGTTCATTTTTTTAAAGTTAAATTCATACACAATGAAGGGCTTAAAATTCCCAGATTATCACTGTCACTATGTACAGTTATCCGCGGTATAAGTGGCATAAAAGATTTTTCCAGGCAACTTTTCGAATCCCTCCTACGGCTCACTTTAACTCACCTTTTCCCCCTTTTTTTTTCTTAGTCTAGAGCTACCTCTCTTTCTTCGACTTACCGAAATCTTTTACAAATGGTTTCCCACGTGAAAAGCCGAGGGCAGGCACTTTGTTTGCAGCTACTTGAAAAATAAATAATCCCAAAATGAATATTTGTGCCGAAGAAAATTGATTTCGAACGTAAACGCGAAGAGCTCTGGAAAAATGACAGGTCCCCGGAAAAAAAATCGATCCCGTCCGTGTACTTAATAATAATGGCGGTATTTCAGCATTTTTCTTCAACAAATTGTAAACAAAGTCTGGGGTAGTGGGGGGAGGGGCATTAAATGGTTCTTTATGAGCATTTCACGAAGGTGTACCTCGGCGATCTTGATCCATTTCCCGCGACGTAATCCCAATGATTTCGATAAGGCAAAATGCAGCGTCAACTGCAAACCCCCGATATCTTTGTTGGAAATCATCGTAAAGAATTGCAGGGTGGAGGAATAAAAATTCCAATCGATTTTACGCGACGGCGATCAAACACTCTCGCCCTCGCTTTACCCCACTCAAAGTAATAGTTAATGCGGAATTAAACTAATTAATCAACCCGCGGGTGGCTATTATTTCCAATGATGTGGATCAAAAGGCCGATAAAATGGAGTTGAAATAACACCGTTGGCGAGCACTTTGGGCGCAGCTATATCTCAAGCGATGTAACAAGAATTTCGCTCAATGTGCCATAAGAATATGATTACCGGCGAGAATTATTGTATGTCACATTCAGTTCGTTTCCCCGACACGCAAACGATTTTAAAAGGGGGCAAAATTATGTCTCAATATTCACATTTTCTCCGGAATTTCTTTCCCTCACTCGGAGGGTTTGTTTTACCTCATAAAACCGTTCGTGTGTTGGAAATAGAAAACACTCGTTCCTCTTGGGCTTCGATTTTCCATATTACACTGGAAACTTCATGATAAAAGAAAAAAGAAATGCGAGCCGTATTTCTTATCAGTTCTGCGATGCATTTATTCGTAAATTAATATCGTTTGAAAAAACAAACGAAAACGAATTTCCTACATAAATCGAGCTATTTTCCTGTCGGCGCGCTATTATAAAGTAATAAAAATTGCGCGCGCGTTATCGACGAATCAATCGCGATGAATTGTTGTAATCAATTTAGTCCGGCTTTATTAATTCTTGATCGTCGAGGCGGGGTTGACGAGTTTATTGTGTTTTGATGTTATTAGTGGACCGTTCCGCAAAGACTTGCCGATGAATCCCTCTCATCGATTGTCTCGCCGGTCGGGAGGGGTCGTTTTCCACCCCTTTCGCCCGATATATTGTCACAGGGGATGGTTTATCGGGCCTTCCTAAGACGCTAATGTTGCGATCCTGACAAATCTGTAACCCAACAGAGCTTCGGATAAAAACAACTCGCCACGATATACCTCGTGAGCATGGAAAACATATTTGCCGGCTTAGTCTATCCGGCGCCGAACTAACGTAAGCTTCTTTCGAATCAATCGACTTTGCAGTTTAATGAAACGTTTAGTCCCTTTTCTTTTGTTAATTAAATGAGAAAAGTTGAAAACTGATCGAGGACATCCAATGTTGAACGATTTCATTTTAAAGCTGGGTAAATTTTGTCTTCGCTCTAAATACATGGGATGGATTTTTAAATTTATGTGATAGTAACAATTTTAATATTTAATAAGTCACATCGTTTGGTGTACAGTTAAGATAAAAGGAATTCAATATTTTTCTTCCTTTAATTATAAACATTTAAAATATTTATACGCGGTGGAAAAAATATGAAGTGCATTACTAAATTTCTATTTCAGTTAGATATATTGCTTGGCTGTTACTGATATAAATAGAAATTATATAAAATTGAATTTGAAATATAAGAAAGAAACTAAATTTAAAAATCCTGCCACTCAAGTTCGATAAAATCACTCAATGTTTAAACGTAAAAAATACTTTTCTTCAAAAAACAAAATCAATACCAGTTTACTTAACGCGAATCTACAATAATCCTTGTCACTTCATTTAACCGAGACTGAATATCCGAAAACCACCTTTGCCATTCGTTTTCTTTTTGCCTTCTTTTTTTCATCTTCTCGGGGGAAAAAATTCTTTAACGTCGGCTCTCAAATATTGTGTAAAGTTCGGGTATAGGTGTAATCTTATTTTGCTAGCGTAGCTCGCGCGATAAGATGAAAGTGTTCTGCTCTTTTGTGTGCACGCACGTTCGTAGGCGAAAGGTATCGGGTGATAAAAAAGAAATAGGCCTTGGTAGGAGGAAAGGGGGGGGGGGGTTGTGTTCGCAAAAAAGGCGCCGAGGATGGGCCATCAGACAAGGGGGAAGATTTTTGGAGGGGCGCCGTGCATGATCGCGCGCCAGTCGAGTATTGTGATTCAATCTACTACGCGAACTCGAAAGTTTTGCCAACGTAAATGGATCTATGGGAGACGTGCGTGGAATCGAAACTCATTCCCGTATATGTAAAGTGACGAACGCAATCGAGCGAATATTTTTGGCTTCATTGATTACTTCATTGATCATTCTTATTTCATGCTTACGTAACTCATAAAACGTAATCATCGATAGAAATTTGAAATACACACATGGAATACAGTGGGAGAGCAAATTGTTATACTATTTTTATAAAGTGGGTACCAAGTTGGCACGATTGATATAATTATTTCTTGTTGTTATAATGCAATAAATTGGAAAAGTATGCACTGAGAAAACTAATATAGTGATCCTGGACTCTATGTGTTCCTATATAAAGCAATGTTTGACAATGTGACAAGATGTGCCACAGTACTGATAATTATTACTTGAAATAGTGACATTATTATTTTGTGGTAGAAAGTAAGAGCACCTGTACCGAAATAAACGTGGAGTTTGAAAGATAGACGCGACAAATTAATCTCTTGAGTATTGCTGAAACTGTTTAATTTGTCGATATGAAAAAGGAGGAAAACGTCGCGGTCCCATGCAGGCGGCGCAATGAAAAGTCCGCAGTTTATTAAGTGCGCGAACACTAAAAAGTGCCGTGCTTGTTTTCCACCGTCGCTGCCTCTTTCTCATAAAACTACGCCAAAACAATTTCGCCTCAGTTACCTCGCAAGCAAACAGGGAAATAAAATATACGCGACCCGACAGTTGATATCATCTTCCGAATTGAGATCAACTTTGTTCTAGAACAACAGCGAATTTTCGAGGCAATTTATTTATGCCGCTTTTCTTTTCAATATAGCACGCATGGAATTTTCAAAGCATCCTCGATTATTACACAATTAGCGTATGGTTTTGAACTTTATTAGCATACGGGTAATGCGAATGAGGATGAGACATAGCAAAAAGTACAATATTTCTTCGACTTTTTTCTTCGAGTGGATTACTTTCAAAGTGAAGCATACCTTTTATAAAGCGGAGAATTTTTTAAGCGTGATATACGTTACAAAGTTAGCGCACAAAATATTTTCTGTCAGATTACTCTTAAATCTCTCGGAGATTTGCGAGAGACCGAAGAATTATGAGTGTGAACTTGCGGAGAGAAGAAAATTTGTTTACAGTAGTTTATTCTTATTGTTAAATATAAACGTGCGAATTATTTGGCAACGTTGTTCATTTAATTGTTTTAATTTTTGCAAAATAATTTCGAAGAAAGGTATTAGAAAAACTATAAATATTACAGTAATTACGGGTCGTAGCGGATAATGCCTCAAAAAGTGCAATCAATCGTAATAAAACGATGCCCATAAAATTGTATGCACGTAAAAACAAAGCACCGTATTTTATGGATACATTTAATTATTTTTTATTCCACTTCTGATAATATATTTATTTATTTCTTGCCTTTAAACGACAGGTTTTTTTAGTATAAATATTATAATTTTCCAATGTTTTGTTTTAAAAAAATTTTGACAAAAACGAACGACGGTCTGCTTCAATCAAATTTACAGAGATTGAATTTATAGATTGTAACATTTTACGTGTTTAATTTATTCTTTACGAGGCAAAATGAAATATGATTTTGCCGTTGGAATATGGTAATTATTATGTTTCAAAAATACATAATAAATTTCATACCTATTATTCTAAAAGTCCCGGTTTAATTTCAGTAAATAATTATAGAATATTTCAAACAGAAAAGTGTAATACTCAAATTTAATTACGTCCATCAATAATCATTAATTACTTTGCCATTTGGAACAAAAATTCACCTTAAAATTGCTTTTCAATGTTTCCCCATCTTTTCAATCTTCTTTCTATCTACATTTTTCTATGAATTTAAAAAGAAAAAACTCCATTAAATGTCTCTTTCGCTTTATCGGCACGAGAAAAATTCCATTGCAACTCAATCCCTCTCTTCTCCCAATTATCCAAAACTGATGTCTTGACAATGCTCGAATAACTATCATTAAAATAGTCCGCTGAAACGATCGCGTCAAAGCGGCAAGAGCGCTAAATCATTTAAAGTGTGATCAATCGGCGCCTGTCAAGTAAACCGGAGTATCGCACTTTTCTCTGACGCGAAGAATTCCTTTCAACAAAGTCTTTGCCTGACAATACCCGCTGTATATATTCAGGCTCAATGTGACAACTCGTTCTTATGCGCGCTTTCAAACCGGAGGGGAGGGGGGGAGTGGCGCCGAAGGTGCTAGTCTTGCTTCTTGTTACCGATACATCACGCCGATGCGTCTGTCTCTTACCAACCAGGCAGATGGCGCGTGATCGGGACAAGGAGGGAAGATCAGCCGACGCGTCTCATCAGTCAGACGTCAACGCGCCGCGAGTTCTCCCATGAAATCTTCGCGGTACAAACGTTTGCAACCCCGAAGGCTACCCGGGGCGGGTAAAAATTATTTTCCATCAGATTGAAACGACGTGTCAATGTTTTTTTTTTTTTTTTTTATGTACCGA
>JABFPN010003638.1:0-17434 GCA_022817305.1 Leptoteleia sp. ZL-2020
GTGTAGGAAATAGCGAACGCTTTTTCTTTAAGCTGCGTTTCTAAATCTGTTTTCATTGGCAGAATAGCCAACTTAAACTCTCTTACATTAAACTTAGGTGGGTGACGAATCGTTTGGACTGGGTGTTCATAATGGATTTGTCACTCGTCAGTGCTCACTTGTCAGTGCTCACTCGTCGCTGTTCACTTTACAAAGTGTGTTTAAGTTCACTTCAGTGTTGAAAAGTCACATGGAGAAAGTTACAATAATGTTTATTAGTACACAACATCTTGTAAAAGTTATGCTAACTTTCTGCGAACGCCATTCTAAACACCGTTCCTTTTGGGTTGCCACTGGTTACTGATAACTAAGAAATTGAAAGTTTATTTTAAAACACATTTTGCTTCTAATTTCGTTTTAATGACCGGCATAGAACATATCTAATATAAATTAAAAAACAATAAAGACTGCATAATAACCTTTCACCGAAACATTACATGTTTCGTTTAAATTCATAATTAACAATTGTGTTTTCTTTGATCTCAATGTTGTTATCTGAAGTTGTGTATCGAAAAAATCAATTCTGTTACGTTCACTAAATAACTAAAGTTATTTTTTGTACAAATTTTAATTGTATAAACTTTTACCATGACCTCTGTTTTATCATATCTTGTATGGTTCATTAAATATTGTCAACACTAACTAAAAGTATAGCACTAACTTTTAATACTTTCATATTAAAAAATATGTCTTCATCAAGTTCACACTTGATACAGATTTTGAAATGAAATAATAACTTTCATATAATAAAATAAAATAAAATAAAAAATGACTGTTCGCCGTTAAAATCTGAAAAACTAATCTAAATAATAGCGGTATATTCGGTCGAGTTATAAGTCTGAAAAATCGATATGATCCAATAAAGGGTAATCTCATTTTGCATTGCAGTTGAAAAGTTCGTCGTCCGTGAGCACGGGCAGCGCGAGCACCAGCGAATCCGGGGGTAGGAGCGAGCTCTCGGACCTGGTGGAGGAGGTGTTCAGCCTGGCGCTGTTGGCCAGCCGAGGCGCCGCGCCCTGCAGCGAGCTGGGCCTCGCCGTGGAGTTGCACCGGGTGCGCGAGGAGCTCGACGCGACGAAGGAGCAGCTGAAGCAGTGCCAGGTGGAGCTCAAGCGGCGGGGCGACGCCCTCCTCGAGACCACCAGCAAGCTCAGCGTGTGCGAGGCCGAGTTAAGGGGGGTGCGCGAGGAGAGGGACCGAGCGAGGGAGGACATCGAGCAGTCCAACATGAGCAAGGACGAGGTCATCGCCGAGGCGTATCGGGTGCGCGACCAAGCGGTCGCCCGCAAAAATTGTGTCGACGTGGAGCTCGCGAGGACGCGCATCGACGTCCTCCAGGCCAACAGTCAGCTCATGGAAGCCATCCAGCAGAAGGTCAAGCTCAGCCAGCAGCTCGAACAGTGGCAGATGGACATGCAGGCGCTCCTCGACGAGCACGTTCGGGCCAAGCTCATGCCGAACAATTACGCCTGCGACGACGTCGTCGCGCCCGCCAGGAAGAAGAGGAGCGCCAGCGCCACCAAAAAGCGCTTTGTATTGTTTTAATTCGCGAGAGGGAAATTTCTTTACCCTTACCCGGATGGAAGATTAATTATAGGAAAAGGAGATCTTTCTAAACAAACTTGGTCGTTGATTTACTTCTTGTTTTGTTTAAATTTTGCATTCGTAATACAGTTAATATTGCAACAAGAGTTACTAAGGTGAACAGCAAAGTAGAAAGTGAATGTCATTTGTATAAAAATTAATTATGCTGTACATATATATGTATATATATGTGGTAATGTTTATTGAAAATATGAAATTTATTTTTTTATATGAATCACCACATATTCTTATTTTACTGTCTCTTACTGTACATACTAATATAACTTTTTTTCGGTGAGAAATCTGAATAGAAAACGACTTAATTTGTATGTTTTACTGTGTAACTTCACGAAAATTTGATTAATACGTGTATGAAAATAAATTTGTGGAAATTCGTATAGAATAATATGTTATAGTTACATTAATTTGAAATCAATTTAAAATCAGTTTAATCAGCATTCAATATTAATAAAGATTATTTCACAACTTGTGGCAAAATTAAATAGAAAAAAATTGACATGTTACATATAATTCTCAAACTTTTGTTTACTTCTTTCATGACATCTAAGAAATTGTTCCGAGTAAGTTGGTAAAAATCTGATGGACTAGAAAATATGAATTTAGTTGTTATCGGAGATTTTTATTCGTATTAATAAAGATAGTTCGAATGATTTGTACTTTGGGATATATATTTTGTTTATGATATATTTGATTATATGGCAATGATAGGTTTCTTATTTGTCGCGGTAGACTGATGTGACTTGGGACAAGTCATGACTTTTGAAATATTAGAGACTGAATAGAAAGTAAATGAAAATTAATACGAATTATATAAAACATACTACTTACATAAATGGACTCTGATTTTCAGTTTAAAAATATATCATTTTAATTACATTTATTAATATAAAATTCGAAATAAAAGAAAATATATGAAATAAAATAATTTATTTTTTGAAAATAAATTTTTTTAACAAGCTCCATAAATAAAAAAGCAAATAACATTGCATGTCCATCCGGGTAAGTACGTTTTACACTGACACGTCTATTTATTTCGACAAACTTTGTATCAAAGTTTGATGTCAAACTAAATTTGAATATAATGGGAAATATGTTTCAATACAGGATTTGAATGTTTATTTTAAATGTATGCAGTAATTAAATTTGAAATTAACTTGCGTTTATCCGATATACCAGTAAGCGAATGATTATTAATAATTGCTTTCTGAATAATTTTCACTGGTTGAATAGTTAGATGATTCTTAGGCGACAGTGTAAAATGTAGTTTATTAAAACGATAATATATCAAAAAATCGTCGTTCATGGCACAAACTTGAAGACTCTAACATGTGATATTAATGTACATAAGCGAGGACGAAGGTATCCGGTCGGGGAATAGATTTCATATTTGTATAAACGTTTGATCAAAATTCGAGCAAATATTTATATAGATATTTCATGTATATTATATTTATTATATAAATATGTTAATTGCGAGTGAAATGTATTTTATGCGAATCTTCTATAAGAGAAAAAAGTTGATGCACAAATTGTTGACGAATTGTTGTTGAGGTGAAATTTGATATGACTTTTAGAAACGTTTATATCATCGTGTTCTGTTATGGCATTTGAAGTTTATCATTTGTAAAAAAAATTGTTGCATTTTCGTGTACATTGCCACCGGATTCTGCTGTCTTTCGCAAATTAGACGATTCATAGACGAATTAATTGAAATGTATCGAGCTAAAGAATTTTTTAAGGATAACCTAAAAGGGTACTTATGCACATCACTCATGTGTTTTCTACGGCAAATGCATTTTGTCAATAATTTATGAATAATTGTGCGAAATTGTCACTGCGCTGCAATATGAATTAAGTATGACTGTGAATTACTTTAATTTCAATGAGCATGCGTACATGTATGTCGATTTGCGCAAGAACCTCGCAACTAATGACCTTTGCGTAGGAAAGTGTCATAGGTTATTTCTTAAAGATTATAATTATACCTAATATTTATTGAATAAATTACTATTTGATAAATTATAACGAGCTATTTGTCCTTTAATATCTAATATCTTCTCCTATACTGAAAAAAACATCGCAGAATATATTACTACTTTTAATTTTGTTTCAGATACTAAACAATTTTTGAATAAAACCTTTTTTGGTTTTAAAAATAACGATATCAGCTTCAAATGTTTATATTCAAAACAGAAATGTTTACACTTAAAAAATAATAATGTTGATAGAAAAACTGCTATATGTATCTGAAACAAAGTGAAAAGCGTTAGTATTAACTGTGCTATTTTTCGCAGCATAAAATTGAACAAAAATCCTTTTATTAATTTACTTAATGGAATTTAATATCCAACTCCAAGCATGCGCAATGCACCTGTGTAATATTTTATGAAGAACAATATTATCAAATTATCTTTTTTTGTATCAGCTATGTATATAACTTGAAACCTTTTTAAGTCAGCAACCGCTCCAACTAATGTATTCTTAAAGCATCAATGCAAGGACAATTTTTTTTAAATATTTCAATCAATCAATCAATCAATCTACTGGGGAAGGAAACGATTTTTTCATTTCTAAAGATTTCTTGACTAACAACTAACAAACTCTAGTTGAAACGTATGAAAAATGAGGGTCGAAAATTTCGTGGCAAATCAAACTAAATGGGTTGATGAATTACATATGCTGTTTTGAAAAGAAACAAATAGGCATTTATTCACAAGAGGCAGGTGTAGTTACAGCAGTATCCATTTCATTCGGTTGCTTTATGTGTATAATAATTTGTCATAGTTTATATTGAATGTTATTGATTGTTTCGACTACGCATACAAATGGACATGAACGATAGGCGGGTGCATATCAAGATAAATTATAAACAATAATTATTTTGCATTCCAGTTGATGGCGTTCAATTGAATGTTTGTCGCAGCATCGATTATACGAATTTTTCGTGTGTTGTAGGTATTTTTATTATTTTTTTCTTCGCAATCTACCATAATACTTCGGTTATAAAATACTATTACTCATACTCCTGCATCTAGTCTTCTATTAACAGAATAATAAATTGCAAAACTGGTTTCCCAATTTTCTCAGATACGAGATGTATGACTAGATGCACGTAACGTAACATTTCCATCGAAATCAATTATGCCATGACTCGTAGGCGTAAATAGACTTGAAGAGTACCTGAGTCATGTAATCTTAATGAAGAATCAAAATGGAAAAGTACGCTTCAAACTGTGCATCAAGCATCGTTTAATAATAATTAACTTCAAGATATATATTTTACGTCAATTGTTCGCATTTAGCACAGTAAAATTATTTAAGACAAGATACAGGAAATGAGTATTTTTTACAGACCGAAATGTGTCATGGAAGTATCTCAAGTGCTTTCTCATCAGGTGTAAGTTAACTTTGCAAATTACCTTTAAAATTTTAAGGTACACAGTCTGCATGGGTGGAACATCTATATGCCAGATGTTCATGAATAAATAAATAAATACAGAAACCAATGTCAAATCATAGCCATTTGTTATTTTACTTTATGCATGTATTTATTTATTACAATGTATTTGTAAATGTTGAAAGAAAAGAGCCGGATTTGCGCATTATTGTTCTTATGAAATTGTTCCGAGGAAATTATACGTTTGGGACTGACCAATTAAGCGGAAATGAAAATACACTTGACATGTACGAAAGCCCCCAGACGTATCTTAAAGTGTGCTTTCATGTGCATCATCTCGATGCTAATTGCAATGCAAGACAGGAAATCAGAGTTGATATCTAGGCGTTTGAAGAATTTGAACGTGAATTGTTTGCGAGATGCACACAATTTCACTTTATGTATCCGTGTCACTTTATATTGAATTGCCGTTACGCAATCTCGTGAAAATAATTATACTTGAGGATTGCATTCAAGCTGATCTTTATCTTGATAAAGCAATGCTGAGATGAGAGCACACCTTGGATCAGAAATAAACAACTAAAAGCTTGATTCATTTCAAATGACTTTTCCAAATGCAATTCAATTAATGTTCTCTCGACGAAAGCAAAACATCCCCCCAAAAAATTGCGCACTACAATATTCATTTACGTTGATGGACTTTCTTTCCTTCTTTTCAGAAGTGTTTCTATCTAATTTATATCAGTTCAACGAGTGACTTGAACATGCATTTATGGGAAAGCAGTAATGGTTCTGTAAGGATATTTGTAACGTGAATGGAATATAACGCCGATTAATATATACGCGTCATGAAAAGAAGTTAAAACGAATATATCGAACCATCGACATTTGACGAATGAGAACAAATCTTATTGATTCCATTCAATGAAGCCTATCGAATGATCAATAAGCATTGAAAGTCGATTGAATAATAATCTCAATGAAAAAAAAAAAGGAAAAAGAAAAATAAAGGACACTCCTGTCCCCGGCGAAATTTCGCACAGCCGAAAAAATTCGTTTGACACAGTTTATCGTGACTTTTGTGAATTCGACGGTGACGAGAAACGTCGCACTTTTCATCAGGGAAACATCGCGTTTTCAATGTGTAGATAGATATGAACAATTTCGTCGACGTGGATGTGCAAATAATAATACAATAATATACTTATAATTATGTATTGAAACAGATGGAGATGACATTAACAATAACCATTGACGATATCATTGATGACAATATAATAGGTACGTATTTTTGAAAGACTATATATCATATTATGAAGCATTGTGTTTGTGCAGAACATCTCTTTCCCTCTTATTTCTCATTTTCTTTCTATCAGCAGTGTAGCTTTACTTTTGTTCCAGGGTTATTATTATAAACGTCACAGTAAATATATTAGGTCGCTAAGCGAATTATACGTGTAGATTTTCTCATACATATTTCATTCCCCCGGGGCGACCATTTCAACACCTTAAAGAGAGACAGTGCTTTAACTAAAGCTGCAGTCTGAACGTTGACTTATATCAGTGGTGTGTAATATACTATGTGCTTTATTTAAATTTAGACAGAAGAAGGACAACACTATGCGGCAAATTTCGTTTACGATTTGTTGGCCTCGAACGAACAAGTCGAACGAAATTCGGGGTCCTCTCCCCTCCAGCCGGGCAACGTACCACCCGAAACTGACCACTTGCTTAAATGCACCCAAACATAGGCTAAACGGTGCACCCTGGCTGCACGTTCGCGGGCCACCTTGGATGGACGTTGTCCCGCTTCGAAAGGAGCCCCGACGTGACATTTCGTGTCCCCCACAAGCTGAATCCAAGCGAGTCTCACCGGCAGCCTGGCCAGTCGCGTGGATTCAACGTGGATTCTCGGAAAATGTTCATGTCAGGGAAGCCCTCAACGTCGGTACTTAACGAATAAACACAACCGAATCATAACGACTGATTATAGATTGACAAAAATGGCCCAGTCACGTTATTCTCCACTGTTCTCAATCTATGACGCGACATTTGAATTCTTTGTTCGTTAACAGAGAATCGCCGGAAGTGAAAAGAACGAGTGCGCTATTGCGCTTTGCGGATTTTACGAAAAAAAAGAAGAACGAAAATTTACTTAACGCTGACACTTTTCTCACCGAAATGGCCACGTTCAAACGTTTTACCTTGTGAGCCATTGCGCACGCACACGTGATATTATTCAAGCACATACATACATCAGTGAAAAATTTGCGTTTCAATCTTATTGTTTTAGACTCGACACATCTGTCATTCACCTTTAAGATATGTATTTACAAACCTCTTTATAACTTAACATTTATGCGGTGAATTTTACTGTAACCTGTGTGGTCAGATTGAGAAAACGGTATATGACAAAGGAGACAATTTTCATTGTAAATTGAAACCAAAGTGCGATGACTGGTGGATTGTGGAAATCATGCGTACAAACTCCCTACGGTTCAATTGTAACGGAATCTTTGGACGCACCTTGGGAGTGATTTTGGAATTTTGCTTCGAAGAACAGTTACATGACTTCTTTTATTTTTCTTTTATTTATTCTTTAGCGACAACGATGTCTTGGTATAGTATTTATTTAAAAACACTTTTTGTTGTAAATAGTAATCGCTCATTAATGAAGAGATTTACAACGTCAGATAGCGCCACTGAGTAACTACAGCGTTCGCTAATACAAGATCTATTTGTAATACCATTAACCAGGTGTAAAAGTATTTGCGGATACCAAACACGAGTATCGAAACGTGGTATCCAAGTTTCTCATTTGTTACACCTCATTAATTTCATTTCGTTCGAAAAATCTGTTCGCTTTATCTCCCAGCCTCGTGCTGTTTACAGATAAATATGTCCATAAAGTGGGTAAATTGGGTAGAATATCCTCAAATAGTTTCAATTATGCTCGAAATCCAACTAACAGACTTTTCGAAGAAACTTCTGACCGGTGGCGCTAGTGTGCAACATGCGATTGTGACAGATTAATTTATTTAACTCCTTAAACATCGATCAAACCATCACATCAAACTCTCTTCGATAAAACTTGATTAATCAGAAATACAAATGATACCGATACCGGAACGCACATATTTCTAGAATGAAATCACTATCACCTGGTTTTCTATAAGGTATTCAATTCTCCCAACAAAACGCATCGTCCATTTCATTTTTATTTGTCGTGTTCTCGCAAGCAGGTGAGAACCATTAAGGTAAGTCTTCGCTCCATTTCGACTAAAGCATTCAACAACGAGCTTTTAAATGTAAATTCGATAGAACCTTTGCGTGTTAATTCATTGTTTAATTTTGCAATATTGAGGAAACAAAATCAGACGATTGTTCATTGTGCCGTGTAATTTTTCATTGTGACAGTTGGTACCACTTAAGCTCTCCGTGTCGAACGGCCAAGGGCAAAACTGCTACGAAGACCGTCCTCGATAATTCGTCTAACTAACCGCACGTTGATCATGATTTTTGTTCCGTTCGAAGAAACGAGTAAAAATTATACTATTTTGACAATCGCATTTGACTGCGTCAAATGCGTTGTTGATTCCATTGGAATACAAAACGTGTACCGCGATAGCAAGTCGCGACTACCAGGTGGTACACGTTTCAACTTGTCGTCCTTTTGCTTCATCAACATTTCGTACTAGTAAGATTAATTTAGCTAGATAATCTCAATAATTGTATGTATATTTATTCAAATTACAAAATGCCATTGCAACGTAAACCTCGGAAAAATTATTTCTTCCCTCGAGCAAATGAAAAGTGCTCATCACTTACAAATCCGTTAATCTCACTGTTCAAGCTGTCCTAATCCAAACGATCAACTGATAACGCGTTTGCCATTTAAATATATATACATAACGGTTCGTTCAATCGTCTCTGCCGACCTCCATCACGTGAAAAATATCGTTCGTTTCTTTTTCAAAGAGCATAAACACGCGAAGGCAGTGTTTCAAAATTGAACCTTCTCTCCCCACGGATTGTCAATTTCAAGACACAACCGCAATACTTCAAACCATTGTTCTGCGTCCCGTGTCGATTTTTCGTTCGTTGTAAATAACGTTTATTTACATTACATCAGCGTCCACCTAAAATGCCTTTGTTCTTTTGTTCGAAATCGGTATGTCACGTCGAGTAAAATATTAGCCAATGATCCGAACGTTCGAAACGCAAACAAATGAAATCGCCGTTGTAATCGCAAAGTGTTTTGTGCCTTTTTCCTCCTCGTTGCAGTATAAAATATTTAAAAACTTGTCAGAGTCCTTGCGGAAAGTAAACGGTCAAAGTAGAGTTGGCGAATCGACAAAGCGGTTCGGTAAAAGAGCGAGTGCGAAAGTAAATACGCGAGGGCGGAGGGAGGGTGGTGGTGGTGGTGGTGGTGGTAGTGGTAGTATGTCATCAGTTTTGGGAATGAATCGTATGAAATAGAATCGTGTGCTCTTTCAAAAAGCGTCGCATTAGAACGAACTCAAATGAATTCAAAAGCGCAGTCATTTCAGTTCGTCGTAATCTTGTTTCTTGTTACGAAGTGAACCTGTAATTATTATATATAATATATATATATTTATATAATATATATATATATAGCTTTTTCTTTTAAGAATTTGATACTATATCTATTACATTAACAAGTACTATAAATTCCTTATTTTGCAAACACATTCATTCTATTCTTATATTTATGATGCATATACATTATCATTTGTATTGTACATCTGTTATTTTCTGCACGTTTTATTGGACTTGTGTTTCAATTTTTATGCGCACCATTTTTCTTATTCTTCTTTGTCTTCTCCTCTTTTTTTCTTTTCTTTTATATCCGTTAAAATACACACATATATTTTTTATTCGTACAGAATTTCGAGCGTACCAGATAACCCCGGTGACAAATGCACGAAATCGAGAGCTCGGATGGATATACCATCCACATTCCAATCCTGGTTCAAAATTTCTGATAATTCCTGGTTAATCATTTTGACGAAAAAAATGATGGAATCTATCGAAGGACTAAATGATGCTTTCCAAAGTTTGGCGTTAATAAGAATGTTATCTATTCCAAAGTGGCTGGTATTCCAAAGTGGATTTTGTACGGTTGATTATAGAAAATAAAGATTGAATAAAAAGACCAGGGGATCGTGACAATTTGTTGTTAAATTAAGCGGAATTATCCAGGACTCTGAACGCGGGATTGCATTTGCCTTAGGATATTGTCAAATCAGGAAACGTGGCACAAATAACAAGCCTTATAATTATGTGACGCTGTCACTTACGTACATACACGTATAATTACAAACATGCCCTCGTATGTTTGTAAACGCATGCGTACGGCACAGTTACGTGTCGCACATTTTTGTACTCAGCAAGCGAAGAGGAGATTCATGTTTACTCGATACAAAATAATAGATTGCGAAATCATTCCTTCCTACCGACTGGTCTGCGTTTCAATGGTGAACCCTTTTCGGTGTACTGAGACGTTGCAATACGCATGCGTTTGTGGCGACAAGGATTAATGCATCTCGGAAAGAAAGTTCATGTGCCATTAGGTGATCGCTGAGAATGCGTAATGTATAACGATTTTCTTATGAGTTTGTATAAATTTATCCATATTCGTCAAGTCACATAAACTTTATTTCTAAGTTAAGGCGACGTCGTACTTTTGTACAGTAACGACCGAGTATTCTGCGTTCAAATAGACGATAAAACGGAAAGTGATAGACCAGTTTGTTGTATGCAAACAGCTTACGTTTCGTTATAAAAATACTTGTAATTATTTGTTAAAGATTTTGTGTTGTTGCAATTCGAATAACACGAGCAATTTGTTTGTGACAACGCATCGAAACTGATACCGATAGTTTATTTATTTCTGCACAAGAACGGTCTTATATACCAAGTGATTCGCAGGTGCTTTGAATTGTTGATACATGATTTCAAAAGTTTCAAAACAAGATAAACAAGATATAGTAAAAAGGAAAACATACGGTGGGTATCAATTTGTTTGAAATTGATATGGAATTGTGTTTAGCGAGCATCAGACATTTTCTTTTCTTCCTTTTAAGAGAACAGTCTAAAACGGTTCAGAATATGGTAACTGCCAGTGAAAATATTTATACTGCCGTGAAAGAAGAGTTGCTATCTATTAGGCGCTCCTTATCGTTATTGAATTCTTTCAACTACGATCCTCGTGTCCTCAATCCACTCTACAAATGTTGCCAAAAATAATAATCCCGTTTAATTAAAAATGACGTACATCCTTCTAACGCTTATTTACACTGTTCACAAGCTTATAAATCACACTTTAACATCCCGAGAAAGATTGAAATCAACTTTTTTGATCCGATTTCCATTTGATCAGATAAACCGGACAACCTTAGAGAGCTGCCGGATTTTCATCGGAGTGCATTTCCAATCGCAATGCGAGAAGGGAAACACATCAAATTGTACATTTTCATTCGGGTGAACTCGAATCGGATAAAAAGTTCCGTATTCCCGGGAGCAGAATGATCCGAAAGCATGACGAAGTGTCTCTACTCGTCGACGTACAAACGCGTAAAATGAATTCGAAAGAACTCGGACGGTATTGCAGTAAAATACGATATCCAGCCTGGAATTTCGCTAGAATCTCATTGCGGAGCCCGATAACGTATAGGCGGAGTACAATATCGCGCCGGTATTTGTCATATCACCCTTTCCAAAGCGAGCATCGCTAACTACTTTTGTTTTCCTTTGCGACCATAAAAAATAAATTCCCTATTAGCCAACGCTCGGACATGGAACGTTCGTCCTTACGCGCTTGGTATCGCCTTTAAACCGTCAACGTCCAGTCGTCCGTGTCTCGGCGTCAATTTACTCTGTACATTTGGAAATACACGTATTAATAAAGTGTGCTTATAAGCTCTCCGTTCAATTTCATCCAATGCTTTGCGAAGACATCCAAAGTGCACCCTCTCGCACGTACTACTTCTCTCGTACGTATATATTTATTTCACCTCGCTTCTCTATCATTCTTTTACTGTCTCTTTCACACTATTTTTCTCACTCTTTCCCCTCTCTCCCCCCCCCTCTCTCTCTCTCTCTCTCACTTATCGTTTATTATGCAGTATTGTTTGCGTGATGCGCATCGCTACGTTAATCAAGCGCGAGTAGCCATACTATTATAAATCTGTCAGTAAATGTTTGTGACTCCAAAACCATCTGTCGCGGTAATTATGTACAGACACTGCTCATGCACCATCTCTTTTTATTATTATTTCTTTTTTTTTTTTTTTTTTTTTTTTTTATTTCTTTCTTCGCGCGCTTTCGTCGCCTAATTAGTTGGCTTTTCCGAGGAAAGTTACGCAGGAACTTGATCCACATGCTACTTAGGGGAACCATTGGAACGCTGCGCTTTTACAATCTACCGGACAAATTTGACGTACATAATGTTGACGTACGTTAGCCTAAACCCACGACGGAACATGTACTCAGCGTAACTCGAGTCACCGCTCATTGGCAATTTTGTACAAACGTCGTTCTCGCACACCCTATAACTCGAATGGCAAATAAACGGAAACCGGAATTGAGATCCTTTAATAAACCAACTCCCTTATCTCTTACAACAATTTTTTACACAGTCTTGAGTATGATAAAGGTACACTGAGAAAAAAAAGAACATTATAGTCAACTATCTTTACGAATACTTTAAGAAAATAGAAGTTCAGTTGTATAAAACAAAAGATTTCTCTTGAATATCTTCTTTCAAGTGTCTATAGGTGCATTCTATTACGCAGAGAAACAAGCCCGTTTCATTAAATACCTTCTTAATTAATATTTTAATTAATTAATTGATTAATAAGTTAAAATACTAATGCATTTTAACACTCAATCCAATAAAGTCTCACCCCTTGTATATTCATAGTAAAGATTGCATACTTTTACATTTTTTACTTAGTGCAATAGGCGACTCGAGTTTGACGCCTTGGTTATTTGTTCGCTACGTTTTTGCGTCGAGCATGTTGCTCTCTTATTTGCTTGGGCCAGTTGTCGTCGCTTCCGGTTTAACTCGCGATGCGCGCTATCCTCGGGGATTACGGGTTGCTCTCCCAGCGCGCCAGTTGAACTTGTCGTTTGGTATCGAGTGACGGCGACAAGAGTGATCGTAGAGAAGCACTTGGCGGCGACACCGAACCTCCAAAGTATTTGAGAGTCAAGGGCGACTGCAAGTGTCTGTGTCTAATGACCTCTCGCTCGGCAGGTAACGGCCACAGTTCCTGCAAGCACATTCTATTCAGAGATAATTAATTGAGATCCTGCGACGCCGCATCCGGCCCCTCGAGTTTCGATTTCAATTCATTAGCAATTCACTCCGCCAGCCCCCCCCCCCCCCCCCCCCCGGTCGCCACTCAATCAATAACGCACGGATTTTTTCCTCTTTTTTTTTTTTTTGCACTTTTCATCAAACTTTGCTACTTTTTAAGTTCGCCGCCCAGTTATGGTTTGCGTGGTTTCCGGAATGCGCCATCGGCCGTTGAAATAACAAGGAAATAATAAGAATCGCAGCAGAGTTGTGATTGAAATTTGCATTTCTTTTGTTAATCTATTGATGTTTGGTCATTGACCCATAAAATTGTAATTTCATTTATTTGTTATTGCATTGAGAAAAATATGACGGGAAATGTTAATGTGTTTAGCATTGTTTCAGATACATATGAGTTTTTCAATATAAATTATTACTTTTTGGAAGGAAGATTTTCTGTTCTAAGTATAAACATAACATGTGAAACTGGTGCTTCTACTTTTAAAAACAGACATGTATCTAAAACACAGATAAAACCTGTATTATTTTTAAACAAATTATTATTAAAACCTGTACTATTATTAAACCGATTGAATTAAATAATATAAAAGCAACTTATGAATATGTTATTGTTTATAATGTAATCTCTTAATATATCAAATTACACATTTTAATCATTTAGAATAATAACGGACACAAAAAGGAATGATATTATTATCCTCCTAATAATTAATAGTATACTTTGACTTCAATAGATTGTTTGAACGTATACAGTACTAACATTTATCGTTTTATTAGATCCATATTAAACTTAAAATTTTTTGCTCAATTAAAATGTTCCTCTATATCAAATATCTGTAAGATTACGAATCGAACGCTTTTCAGATAAAAATATCAGATAAAACACAATACTAGTTTATGTATATTCAAAGTTTTGTTTCAAAGTCAAAATCGAAACTCGATTTGTTATCTACAATTATATAAAAATCTAAAAATAAAAAGAAAAGATTACACGCAAGAACATAGATTGTAAATACCTGCAGCGAGAGAGCCTCCTCTCAGGATTCACTCTGCTTATTTCTACGACCTGTGATCGATCCAACCAATGACCTTATCGTCGCGCTGAGACCTCGTCCATTCGTAGCGTTGAGATTATTTGAATTTTTAAATCCTTGTGGATGAGCGTCCAAGCATTTCTGGTACCTCAGCTGTAACAGCAAATTAATTGTTAGCAAATGAAAACATATAAAAAAGTCTTGGTTCGTGAACTTTTTAAAATTTATATTCTACAATAAGAAATCAGTTGAATGTAATTACGCACAATGTTGGCATTTGTTTAACTCAGTTAACCACGTTGAAATTATTGACAAAAAGATAATTCAGTTTTAAATACCTTGCAAGCTGCTTCGATAGTTTTGCAAAGAGCTCCGCTGCTGGGCTCACAATTGAATACATGAGCGATGAATAAATCTTGCGCGGTATGCATGATAAAGGCGCATTGTTTTACGTTACGGCCGATACCCAAAAAGGACAAGAAACGTACCCGACACTCGGTAATTAATTTGTCATCCTGAAACAACGATATTAAATAAAACAATGTTACAAAAAATATAACATATATTAGTTTTCATATATTTGTTTTTCAATTATTTACTTGATTTCTTAAACATATACTCGTATTATATACACTTATTATATCTTCATTGTATTTGCAGTAAGAAAGATATTATAATTACTACTGTAAAAAATGAATAATATATAACGCATTAATGTTGCACAGAGAAAAATTTCTTCAACCATTACAGCTACGGTGACTAAGGCTGCGAACAAACATTGATATTTCAGTTAGAGTTTGTAACTGATTAAGTATTAAAATATAGTTATTGGATCAAAGGTCACTTTTATAGTCAACGGTTACAGACCGTAGGTGCTTTATAGACTGTTTCTATTACGTAGCTGAAATAGCAATAAAAATGATTACCGTCAGCACAAATGGAGCTGTTGTAAATAAACGTATAAATATAAAAGCATAAATAAATGTATCTAAATCCAAGTTCAGCCTTAATTAATGATAATCCAACTAGGATATAATGTCGGGCCGAATGTTAGCCATGGACATAGCTGTACAGTTAATAAATTTCCCTCTGTGTGCATATACTTAATTTGGACAAATTATATTGGATAAACATAAACATTTGCAGATTCGTATTGGACAGTTTTATGTGCATAGTAACAGCGAATAGAAATAAGTAAAATGTATGACCATCTTCTTTTATTTCCAGTATTCACATGATAGTGCCTCTTAAATTGTAAATATAGCGTCATTTTAAAATTCATCCAGGGTATATTATTATTTTTTTTACATTCTAAGTTTTTCACCAACAGTTTTTACCTTACATTTCAGTTTTATTCATACAATTTACTTTTAATTTATTTTATTGCAGTTTTAATTCAATCTATTTATATTTCATTTGTATCTCGCAATATACATTTTGTTGAAAACCATGCAATTCAATCCCCTCACGGAACTGCTTAATTTAATTAAAAGCAATGCTTTATTTATTAATGCTTAGTATCCATCAATATTTGTAAATGTATTTGGAAACTTACATCCGGAGTCAATATGGAAATCATGCTAGGTGCAACAGCGACGTTCACGCTTCGCCATTGATTAACCGGGGTGTTTGCTACAACGTGATCTATCGCATCGTTCAGTACTTCCATTCCCGTGGCCTGCGACACTTCCATTGTTCCCAGATATTGCGCTCGGAGTAATTTTTTCGGTTCTTCCATAGGCGTCGGAAACGATTGCGCTGCAACGAAATAAACAACAAAATGTATCACCTTGTTTACATAAGCGCACATAAGTTTGTTTCTTTTCCTTTTTGTGGCTTTACGGAAATTTATGGCGACTCAATTGTCAATGTTTTTATTCGATCCGTCCAATTAACTGACTTTTGCAATTTTCATGGTTTCGCATTAATAAAGTTTAGTAAAATTGAAGTAAAATGTGACAAATGAATTTGATCAAGCAATTTATCAATTATCGTTAATCAATGTTTATAAATGAATGTTACTAACAGAAAATAGAAAATATAGAAATTAATTGAGTTTATGCATCGACTAATTGACAATTATTTGTTGCGCAATTTTTATTATAGCTTGATAAAAATATTTATTCCATAAAATTAATGACATGCTTTTATATCGATACACGGCGAAAAAAGTTAGTAGAAAAATTATTCAGATGTTGAAAAAATTTATCAAACTGTATGAGAAAGTAGTGACGAAGCAATAAATGTAATAAGAATTATCGAACAGTTTGTTAAAAATCTTAACCAAACTTCTTGATCATTTTTATCAAACTACATAATAATTTTTACCGAAATGTCGAAAACTTTTAAAAAAGGAAAATTCTCTTTTACTTCATGCTTCTTTTGTTTATTCTGCAACACGTAGAAACAACAACATTTAACGACTTATTATTTAACCTAACAACAACACCACACTTTACCTTCTTCTTCTTCTTCATATACACCACACGAGTATTTTTTACTCGCTTATGCCCGACACACGAGTAAAGTAAAAGTGACTGTTATATACTACTATGGGTTTTACAATAGTAATTTCGAGAAAGCTTTGCGCATCTTAACACATGAATTTTTTCTTAAAAAAAAATTAAAACAATGACACATTAATCGACAACGTAATTATAGTTTAATTTATATATTACATTTTATAAAAATATTACATATTATCACATTTCTAGAGAGCGAGCGAACAGCTGACAATTGCCGATGACTCTTCACAGTACGTGTGCGCAGTGGTATACGGCGCACAATTTTAACAAACTGTTGTATAATTTTAATAACTAATGTTTTGATAATTTTTCTGAAATAATATATAAATATTTCTTATTATTAAATATTAATAAACTGTACACGATTTTTATCAAACTGCATAATAATTTTTATTTATGCTTTATTAAATAAAAATAAACTTTTAATAAAGATTACAAAACTAAGGCCTTTGTCACTGCTTTATCACTCAGTTTGTTAATTTTACGCGAA
>JABFPN010003639.1:0-17431 GCA_022817305.1 Leptoteleia sp. ZL-2020
ATAGAACTGTATGCATTACATATACTTAGTTTTTCCATAAATTATTACAGTTACACCTACAGAGTACATATAGGTTCAATACCCCAGAATTTATTGATAAATATACTATTTCATTTTTCTCAGTGTATATCTTTAACTTATTTTGACTAGAAATTTATTAAAGTACTATACGAACATATTTTATATTGTCTATTGCTATCTATTACCTTACTGTATACATAGTAATTTTCGTTCTAACTTTTTTCTGTGTGTACATTGTCGAGAGATGTCCAACCTTACAATGTAAAGTTTACTTTTAACGTCAGACAATTTTAGTCATAACTCAACAATATCTATTAGGCAGAGATTTATTTGTACACCTAATTGCCTGAGGTTGAACACAAAAGATTTCCCTTCTCCGAGTTAAACTGTAAAATTAACTCAAACATTTTGTCGCACTCTTGAAAGTGTGCTCATAAAATAAAAAAAAAAAAATTATATAGGTTGCCATATATGCAGGCATTATGTGGCATATATGTAAGAATGTTTCTGAAAACATATATGCTAACAAAAGCAGGCATTATGTGGCATATATGTGGGAATGTTTTTGAAAATTTATTAGCTGAAATTGCTAACATATATGCGGCATGTATGCCACCTACACTGAGAAAAATAATATAGCAATCCTGGACTCTATGTGTTCCTGTATAAAATAATGCTCAGCAATATGACAAGAGGTGCCACTTCTGATAATTATTACTTGAAAAAGTGACACCGTTTACCAGACTATCTGGCAAAGTTCTTAACATCGGAGCATAGAGTCTCAGAATGCCAGAAAGTGCAGTACCTCTTATTATTTTATTTTTCTCAGTAAAAAAGAAAAAAGAAGACTCTTACCCTTCGCAGGTGATGATACCATAATGAAGACCGGTGGCCTTGTCCTCGCAGATCATGCAGATCATGGGGGTCTCGTCCTCCTCGTGTTCGGTGATGGGTATCGGCGGGGCGGGTGGTGCCACCGAGAGCGACTGCGAGGCCGCCTCGGATTTCACGACACCGCCGTTTCGTACCCAGGGCTGACCCGAGCCGGAGGCCGTGAGATTGAGGGCCTGTATCTGCTGCGCGGCGGGCAGCTGCGAGAGATCGCCGGCCCATAGCCTTTCCATATTGAGCGGCGGTCCGGACGAGTACGAAACGCAGGGTGGTTTCCCTCTGGATTCCTGACCCAGATTAAGCAGCAGCTGCGCGGCCGACTCCTCCGACGAGGAGCACGACGCCGCGGACGCCGTCGTCGTCCAGGATGCGGCCGGCGGGGGTACCGGGTCCAACGGGGGCGCCGTCCACACCATCGTCCGAACGCCACCCACCTCCCCCATTATCACGGTCGGGGGCGGCCGGGGTGGCGCCGGGGTTGCCCTTTGAGCCGGTGGTTTCATACTTTCACCTGTCCCAATTTCAATGCAAAGATTCACATGTTATTTGGTTCACGAGTTGCTCATTGTTCTCTTTTTTTTTTTCTTAATATCATCATTAAAGCCCCTTTAACCTTTACAAGGTGTTATGATATGGTATTTATAAAATAGTACTGTCTTTGGGTATGAGGAATAATTCCTATTAAAAATGACATATAATACATATTACATGTAGAAAAATAAATTGTTAAATTTACTATAAAGAATTGGATTCCAACCCCAGAAGACAATTTATGAACATAATTGTGATAAAATATGAAATAAATGTTAAAATAAAGTACTTTTTCCTATAAATTTATTGGAATGTTTACAGATTTATTGGAATAAATGCGAATATTATAGTATTTCTTAAATAATTTATCATAAGAATGTTCATAAATTGTCTTCTGGGGTTGGAATCCAATCCAATTTTTTATGGAACATATTCCCAAATATGTTTTTGAATGGTAATTGTCTCCGAATTTGGATGTGTCAATATGTATTAATATGTCATTTTTGACAGGGATTATTGTTTAACAGAATCTTGTTGGAAAAATATTTATCTTTCTTTGAATACTTTTTAAACGATGCACACATTTCTGCATAACATTTTCATAATTAAAAAAAAGCAAAAGTAATAATGTTAAAGATAACAAATTTTGAATGCGAGTAATTGGACTGATACGCAATGCGGAACTGATCTAATATATTTAAAATTTAGAACTAAAAGTAATCAAAATCTTCGGATACAATCGTTGGGTTCGTACTCTAGTGGATTTCAAAACTATGCATTTAAATGAGTAATGATATTATGGAGCATGGATGGCTTTATACACATTTTAGTATGACAATGCTTTTTACTGAATTTTAAAAAAAACTAAATTTTTACCAACAATCAACAAGTACAATTACATTGCGTTATTAGAAAATATACATAAAACTTCTATATTATATACGGTAATCTAAACCCACAATAATTAATAAACGTCCTTTTTTTTAATCCCGCATTAAAAAGTTATCTACAAAATAAAGACCTAAAAATTTAATGCAAGTTCTTTGCAATGAAGTTAATTAATTAAGACAAAAGAAAGAGAGAGACGGCCGCGCGTTCTCAGGGACGCGAATAATATCTTGTTTTCTGAACTTTTGCTTCTGACATCATCCATTGTAGTAATTCTAACAATGCCAATATTACCATTAAGTCAGACTTATTATACAATTCCTGTAACCGAAGATAATTAATTGGAAGTCGTCGGGGAATCATTAATGCGCAATGATGCCAACAATCGCGCACCGTTGGCAAAATCAAGCTGCCGCACCGTCGACGGGATCGAACCCCTGCACGCCGCGTGAGCGATCTGGTTTGTTTCAATCACCGGCTAACGCTACGATAGTGGGTTTGAATTGTTTTAATGTTGTTCCATTATGCACGAGGAAAAAAAAAGCGTTACGACGACGCACAATCAGACTTTATTAATATTAAAGGTAAATTATACCAAGGTAAGCTATGTCAAGTATACTCTAACAAAAAAAAAGAAGAAAAAAAAAGAGAAAAAAAGGTGTATCAGTTGTTGGTGCAGCAGTTGATTCCAAGTTTATTTACATTTGCGATCTCTCCTTGACAAAGAGATACGTGAATGAAGAGGAAACATTTAGATTACTCGATATAGCATTGTTTATTTGCTAATGACGTTGACGTGCGTCGATGTTTATTCGTATCCAAAGTTTTCCATTGGAAATTCAATTGTGTTATATTACATTTGTATCGGAATCATTTGAATCACTGAACAGGTATTTAATCGAATTAACATTTTTGAATTTCCAATTGAATTTCGACTTCCATGCTATTTTCAAATATTGATATGATTCAACTTTGGCAACTGAAAGTTTCAATCTTTTCTTTTTATTCAACGTCATTTTCTTAATTTTTACATTGTACAAATAGAAAATGAAATTTAATAAAAAGAAAACACTGAAAAAATTTCAGTTGGATTTCTATTCACACTAAATAGAATCTATTTATCATAAATAGAAATATTCATGAATTAGGAATTTATAAAAAATATTAAATAGAAATTCTTTAAAATATAATAAGATTCTATTATTCTTAAGTAGACAGTTTTGTGAGTGTAATAGGGGACAAATATAATATATTAAGTGAAACTATTACTAAAATTGTAAAATAATTAGTTTATGACTTACATGCACTCGTCGTGTTTGTGACTCCAGTATTAGTCCCACTGTTGGGTGTGGAGCAGGGTGTCGTGTTCGAGACACTCGTGTTGTTGTTTGCTCCCAAATTCTGACCGTAGCTGACCCCGCTGCTGATCACACCGTTGATCAGCCTCTGAGACGCGAAACCCTGTACGCTTTGATTTTGCGACCAGAATTGATGATGGGCTAATAGGTGAGGTGGTACCGAGGGTCCTCGTGGTCTTGGCGGATTTTGCGGTTGATTAACGTGGCTGTTGTTTCCGTTGGGACTTATACTTGGATTGAATTGGGACGATGGACTGTCCCTGTGGCTCGGCTGGGCGGATGTGTCGGTGCGATTGGCACCGCCACCTGGACCTGAATAACAATTTATCATTCTATTGGTTAGTCTTTATTAATTCGTTTTTTGTTTTATTTCAATTTTAAATAACGTATCAGCTTAAAGTTAACAATAATTTAATATTTTTTTGTCTTATCCTTCAATTGTAGTTGTATTTATTGACTTTTTTTTAATTTATTATTTATTAATAAATTTATATTTACATTTTAAATATGAAAATTATTTTTTTGCAAATTATGATTTACTTAAATACCATGCAAAAGAGAATAATACGTAAGCTTTTGTTTTGCTTATTCTGCGATGATTAATTGACTTTGTTAATTACGTTGTTTTATTGAATATACTAAAATTAATTATACATTTAAATGTTTTAAATTAGTTTCCTTTTTTTAAATTCTTTCTCAATTTGTTAGGTTTTTTCATTTAATCATAATATTATCTTTCTCCCATAAATATACAGAAGAAGAAAAAAAGAGAGAAAATATAAAAGTTGAAAGTTTCTTTTGAAACCATCATTTTACACGATGAATTCAGTAAATACAACCGCAGGTACTAAAATTTCACATTTCAGTATTAGTAACCAGGCCATTTAGTAAAGTACATTGTTTGATTTATTGACGTAAGATGGAACTAAGGACGATTATGTTCTTTGTTTTCGTAACTGATCGTAATAACCGTATTTATTAAGTTCCAGAACTTGTGATATAAATTATATTACTTGTTATTATTTGAATTATCGTATCCAGGTGTTTTATATCAAGTTAGTGTACATTGATAGTTTTGGCACGATTGAAGTAGAAAAAAGATATAAGTAAACAGTAAACAGTAAATAACTTTGTAGCATATAAGAGTCAGAAAACAGTTCAATTTAATAATTATATTTATAAGTACAGGAAACATACCGTGGGAAAAATATATATGTTGAAACATTGATGTGAAATAATATTATATTGATACGTGAATGTCACCATGTTCAATCAACTAATGTGTCAAATCAGCATTATTGGATGACATTTATACATAAATATTAGTGATATAAATTCAAAATTAATGCAAGGTCAATTTCAGATTCAATTTTATATTCGTAAAATTAATAAATAATGCTACTTTTTTTTTTCATTGAGATCTAAAAAGAAGAAACAATTAAAAAAGTAGATTGTTAAATTTATCTTTATATCCATCTGAACTGTTTAAAACCAGATTATAATAATGACGATCAATATATTTTAATGAAAATACGGCTCTCGACTATGCATGAAGCCTTAATTTTGTTGCATAAGCAATGAGGTATTGCTTCTTAACCTACCTCAACTAAGAGTTTATTCGGTTCTTTGTTTTCATATTAACCGAGTAGTTATAACGTTATTTGTTCTAACATTGAATTGCAAAGTTATCAGATTTTGTAATCTAATATGCTAGTAAGTTAGTCTATCAAACTTATATAATTTAACCTTCATAAACTGAGCAAATTAGTGTAGACATTGATATTTTTGTTATAAAATTTTCAATTTTATTACCAGCATAAGACAGAGAATAAATCAAATAATATATGGCGGAAAATATTGTGGAATTTTTTTTAACATAACAATATGTTCTTTAAATTGTAAAAATGTGAGACCCATTCATCACACGAATCCCTCAAATGGTGTAATTCACAGAATTGTGGAGAACTTGGATAGTTTCGAATGTCAAATTTTTACATGGGATCCTAGCTAGGAAAATGGGTAGCATCATAACTAAGAAACTAGGTAGGATTCTAAAACTATTTAGAGTCCTAGCTAGTGAACTAGTTGGTATTCAATGCTAAATTATTTTCTTAGGATCCTATACTAAGAAAAAAAGTTGTATTTGAAATAACCATACCTTCTGGCGTTGGAAGGATATTGTTTAGGGTGTTTTTCATTTTACCATACCATTGCAGTAAAATTTTATATATGATATAGTAAAGTTTTATATTGAGTATGGTAAGAATTACCATGGTAAGAATTGTATTATACCATATAAAGTAATTGTATAAATATCATAGACGATGTCCCTTGAACATCAGAAGGTATAGCAATTTTTATTATAATTTCTTTCTCAATGTAGCTAGAACTTCTTTAATAGAGCTCACTGCACATGTTCCTGACTCCAGATAACAAAGTAATATCAAGGTCATTCATCGAAATTGGATTTCATGAGACTCCTATAGAATCAAATCACATATATATTAGATAAAAACGTTTATAAATTACCTGGACCATCTCCACTGGGACCGCCACCGTCAAACACAGAGTTATCGCTCTCTTCTTTGGACTGGGACGAGGACATGTTGTTTCTGTCGGGGCTGTCGGTGCGGCTGGTCGGTTCCTGTCGGATTGGCGTGGTGGACACCGACTGGATGGGCGAGTGGGGCGAGGACCATGGCGCCGGGGCCGGGGTGCACGCGCGCTGCGGCTGGTCCTCCTGCACCACCCTGGAACTCATCGCCTCCTGGAAGACGGAGTCCGGCGAGGCCCGCTCGGAGCCGTGGTCGGGCCGCGGCTCCTGCGCCAGCGTGGTTGGCGCGCCCCAGGACGCGGGCTCGCGCACCGGTGTCCCCGGGCTGGGGCTGCCGCGCAGGTACTCGCTCTTCACTTTGACCACCGGGCAGCCCGGCGAGCCCGGCATGTTCGCGTCCGGCGACGACGTCGACGTGTCCGCCACACTTTCCCCTGGAGCAGGAAAGTTTATGGGTGAGGGCGCATCCGTCGGCGGTACTCCGAGTGGCGAGCCGGCTGATCCAAGGGATACTGGGGAGTCTGAGAAAAGGGTAGTTGTGCGCTCTTTTATTGCACGTCTGGCAACTCAAACCGGCTTCGTCGTCTCAGTCTCGTCGTACTTTTTATTTCCGCTTTTTTTTTTTTCTTTTCTGTTTCGTTTTCATTTCGGTACTTTTCGGTTCACGCGGCCACGGTAACCCTAGTAAGAATTGTCAGGATTTACCCGGATTAAAATCCGGGCTCCATTAGGACAAGCCCGGCGGGCGTTCCGAGAAAGGGTAGCCCAGTCTGGGTGTTTGGTAGGGCCTCTCCGGGTTTGCCGATATTGGGTAACCCTATACTGATCCAGTCTATGTAATTTAATCTGGACCCTAGTTAGTTTTGTAACGCCTTACCCAGCTATCCCCCGTACTGGCAATAGCCCGGGCTTTTACATGCCCTTAATAGTTGCACTTAGAAAATGCCAACCAAGGGCCATTACGGGTATTCTTTGTATAGGCTTAATACGGGTATTATCAGATGCACCCTAAACAGGTAATCATACTCTGGCACAAAGTGGGTATGCCCACTTTGATCAAATTTAAAATTACATAATTGACAAAAGATATATATAAATAATATTTTACAATCTTTTTAAGGTGAAATGTCAATGATTGGCCAAATCAGTAATGTAAAAAATATTTGTCTAGAAGAACCAACCTTGGCAATGACTAGGCCCTATGAGGTTTTGCCCATCTGGGCATTACATAACTAGGCGTTACATACCTAGCAAGGGCCCAGGTTAAACCCATCTGGGGCCAGTAAAGGCCCTAAGTCGAAAACGAATTTTTACCCACCTAGGGCCCGGATTTTACCCGGATTCAATTCTTACTAGGGAAGTGATGATCGATGAATGAGGTGGTAAATGGTTCGTTATACTCGCGCCTGATTAAGTCGTTTCATTTCCTAGATTCATCTGACAATCGGTTGGCAGATTTAGAAACAGTTCAGCCGTACCAGCGTGTCGAATTAAAATTCCAACGACAATAAACTCTTAAACGTACCGTGCGTTACTGCCGGTGGAATTTGTTTGCCGTCAGTGGTGAATTTATGCTTGCACGATAAGATTTTAGATTGGTCTGCTTTATTTGAGGATAGTAGATCCGTTGCGATAGTACCTCAAATTATTCTACTTGCAAATTTAACATCATTTTTCAAACGTATTTTTAATCTACTGAAAAAAGTATCGGTACCAATTTTGCGAGTATATAGAATCCGATTGATCTGAATGAAAGACACGGTGGCATGGAATTAACTTGGGAATTTAAGTTAAGTTAAAAAGAAAGACAATGAAATATCACAGTAATATTAGAATTCTTTAAATTTTTTGATTTTGATAAATGTAAATAATTAATATCTTCAATTGAAATTTAAATTTATTATCGTTTCGTGAAATCAGTACTGCTTTATTATCACTTGTGAAATAAAATAATATATGTTAATTTGGCATTTATGATTATGACTGCAACGTTTAAGATAAAATTGTTTAGGAAATTATTGATATAAAGTAAGAACTGTGGTATAGTAACGCCGTCGGAGAAACGATAAGAAAATAACATGCCTCATGACCTTGTTTCGAACAAGGTCACAAATATAAAAATATATATTGCATCGCACCTTCGTCGAATTGCAATTTCTGTAATAAGAATTCGAGTCGAATGAAAGTTAGTTTTTTCTTTAAATATATATTAAAAAATCGGCGACTTCATCGTGGTTCAATCTAGAAAATCAAACGACTTAATCATCAGTTAGCCAACCGTACCAGCATTTCGACTTAAAATTCTAATGACCATTTCTTCAGGATACATTAAATTTATATTGTGCTTTTAACTTTGCACCTTTGTTCCAGATTAATTAACAAGCACGTTTACAAATAAATTTTTTTAAAAAAAAATTACATACATACGAATAACATTCTTTTTTGAGTCCCATACAAATATCTAATTAACAAAAACAAGAGATAGCTGAATAAATAATATTTTATACCAATCAACGTTAACATTTACATTTAAAAAGTTAATTATAAATTTCTAACGTATATTACTAATTAGAGGATACTAACATTTTTTATAAGCTATATTTCTTTATTAATTATATATTAATTAAAAAAAAAAAAAAAGAATTATATAAGCGTAATCATACACATTTATATAATCGTATAAATTTACATTGCATTCTAAATTTACTTTTATATTTAACATTATATTTCATCATCTGCCCATAACGTAAATCACAGATCATTATGCTTTTTCAGCTATTACTTAATTTGCTCAAATGCACACAGTGTCGTGCGATACGGCACAGTCGAGGTAACCTTTTATTACAATCTTAACAGTAAATTCTAACATGCTAAAATTATCAGTCGCGCACAACTTCGTCTGTGAAATGAGTCATTATCAACTTCAATGCAAACAACTTGTTACAATGATCGCATGTAATTATGTTATTCGTATGTAAATTATCCCGGCTAAGAATTGACACATAATAATAGTTTATACGCGCGTAAAACCCAGTCGAACGAGCGGTCCCCGCTCGCCTTCGCGGCTCCGGAGTCAAATTTCATTACAATTTTCACAAGAGAGGGCCCCCCCCCCCACCCTGAAAGAAATGGTCATTTGATTGATCACGTAACTTGTTTGCGTAGCCGCCGGCGCTGGCGTCTGTTTCGAAAAAGAAAGTGCTTGCGCGCGCGCGCGCGTCAAGAGAAATTTTCAAGAGGATGTGCGAGCGAATTCGAAACATAGATTTCCATATTTAATTAACCAATTCTGATATCGGCTCATAAATTTGAATACATTAGACCCGGGGTATTTCGAAATCGCTCGGCCATCTTGAAGGAAGCGGCCAACACTTTCGCAAACTCGGAAGAGCGCTTTTTCGTCAAGTCGCGGCAATGCCCAAGACGCTGCACTCATTTTTTTTCGTGGACTCCCCCCGTCGGCTGCTTTCCGCCGGCGCGCCTCGTGCGAAATGATTCGCGCGAGAGGAAAAAGCGATAAGCTTATCGAATTTCTTCGACAAAAATAACGTTCTGTTTATCTTTCGTTCAGTAATACCAGTTGATCTTTTTTTTTTTCCAATCGACGGTTCACGCGCTTTATCTTATCCGTCTTTGTCGGATACATTGCGATCGAGAAAAATTATGATAATAATCACGGCTCGACGATTAACACGGCGACATTTCATCGGAGAAATGATGGCTTTAATTGAAATCACAAACTTATGCAATGTTTGTAAAGTATTTTGGTTCTTTTTTTTATCGGCTAACTTTCTGCGTTCAAGAAGCTGACAGGAAATATTTAAATTGGATAATGTTTTTTAGATGAAAAGATAATGATTTTATGTCAGTGTTGGTATAAAGTATACACTGAGAAAAAAGATACTTCACAAATTACTATTTTTTATATTAATTTGAGGATATATTGGAAAAGTAATTACTTCTACTGTTAATAATAGTAAAATTTAAAAGTCATGTAGTAAATATTAGTAGAAAAGTACTACAAATTGCTTTGATAATTATCATTTTTACTATTTTTAATAGTAAAATTTTTCACTCTTCAGAGATATCCTCAAATGGAAATGAATTGTTTTTAATTTTGCTATTACTTTTTTCTCAGTGTAGTCATTTATGTTCCAATTTTGCAATTAATTCTCTATCAAGTAAAGCGAGAATGCGACAGGTTAAAACTAAGATGGGTAAATTTGTTAAAAGAATTAATCATTTTATATAAATTTCTTTTACTATATGTAATATATATATACTTATTTTAAATAATTTATAGTACTCTATATGCAACCTCTATACAAACTATTACAGTTAATATTAACTTAATTTAAAATCATTTAAGTAAACTCGACGGAAAAGCTTTGCCATTAAAAAGTAAGTAAATAAATGTAAAAATTCTTCAAAGCCACTAAAACTTGGGTAAAAATCAAGTTAAACAATTTCAATTGCAATTAATCTAAATTAATCCTTAAGAACTTTTAATTTTACTAAAAATTAACTTTGATTTAACTGTAAGGTGAATCATTTCATTAAACGCTTTTGCCGTCGACTTTGATCAATCGATGGGAATTTTCAAGCGCAATATTTTCCGTCCGACAGGCTCAATAAAGTTGCAAGAACATGTCAATATAACAATCGCAACGACGCGGGATTTCTCGGCGCTGCGCCGCGGCCATTAATGACGCCCATCGCGTTTCCTATTAAATAAACAAAGGAACGTGGGATTGCAGCGACGGAAATTCGAGCTTTGGAAACGCTCCGTAACAATTCGCACTAATTGCCGGAGAGCTGCATAACGCTTTTGTGTTTTTATTCGCCGTAACGCGACGGTCGGGGTTTTGCATGTACCGGTTTGATGTTTTGCCATGCGTTGATACGATCGGGAATGATTTGATATTCGCGGAATGCTGTGCAAATTCGTGTATGTAGGGCACGCTTAACTAATCCCGCTTGGTATTCAGCGACGGCTGAGCAAAAGACAAATGTCAAATTTCGCGTGCATCATTATAACGCCGCTTTCAATTTCTAAGTCAAGGAGAATTTCCATACGCGTCAATAAAATGGTTACGGAAATAATTCTTATACTTTTACACAAAATACCTTTTTTTTTTTTATAACTTTTCTCGGGAACGTTTACGAGGAAATTAATTTTTCATACACCGAGAGAAAAAAATATTAAAAATTACTGACATTGTTACTAAACTGGTCATATATTTGCAGAATTTGAGAAATTACTATCTTAAGTTAGCAAAATGAACCAATTTGTTCACAATTATTCTTAGAAAGCTGACACTTTTTACTAACTTGGGATAGTAATTTTTCAACTTTGTCCAATATATATTCAAGTTGTTTTAAATTGTATCGTTTTAGAATTTTACTTTAATTGATAATAGAGAGGAAGCTTTTGGCAAATTGTTGGCATGTTTTCGTTAGTATTTCAGTAGGAAAGTGTTACGTAACGGCAAAGTTTACTGGGTTAATATTGTTTAATGTATTTTTCAATGCTTTGGAAAATTGCGTTATAATAAGCGTTTTGTAAACCCGTTAAAGTTTAGCGTTATTTTTTGCGCGGTGAGTTTAAAATTAATCCAATATTGAACGAGAAAAAGCAACGAATAAATGATTAAATAAATGCATTTGAACGCAATAGTTAACTCGAGAATACTTGCAATGCAAAAAGGATGCGAGACTGCCGCTGTTCGTGTAGGTCAAGGAAGGAATGTAATTGACAAGGCCGAGATGTGATTGTAAGTATTATAAGTACACGTTACGCGCGGTGCCGATACATTGACATGAACTCGTTATTTAATTTTTCAAATACATAATTTGTTTTAGTTTCAAACGCGACATAGTCAATCGTAAATGAGAATTTATATTTATTTCCTTTTTTTGCCACCTCGCATTTCTTATATGAATGATCAATTAAATTATTATTAATAAAACATAGCGTCTCGAGTATGATAACAAGTTTCCACTTTTTTTTTCTTTTTTTTTTTTTTTGCTTTTCTGTACGAGCGGAATGAATTGCGAAAGTGAGGAAAAATAAGGATGTTGCTTTTATTTACTTTTAAATATATTCGACTAGTTTTGGTAATATATATATAGAGGAGAACAAGTTGTGCACGTGATGGTGCTATAAAAAGCGTAACGGGAATAAAATCGTAAGCAATTGTCATAGTACGATACAAAGTTTACGTTTAAATAAAAGCTGAATGAAACCATATTCTTTTGTGAAAATAAAATGTCACAATTGAACGGTTGTTTTCGCCGATTAAATTTTTATAGGGCAAGTAGAACAAAATAAAAGTAATATTGAAGTAAAGAATGTAAATTTTTATTTAAAATATTTATATTGTAACAAAATAAACTTGAAATAACATTTCCAGTGAAATGTTAAAATGTATATATTAATTTTAGATTAATGGCAATTTTAACAGTTTATTTACCAACTTTATGAAAGAGATTTCATTAAAAATTTAATGGAAACAATTTTATTATATATTGTTAATGGTTGCCGAACAATTTTTCACATTAATTTATTATTAAAGAGAAAAATTAAGAACCACGAGAATTTTTAGTTTAATATTTATTAAATGCAAATCGCTGCATATTTCTGTTAAAATATAAAATTCAATTTTTTCTAACAAAAAGAGTTTTATAATAAAGGTAATACGTGTCTGCTTTTTGTTGATATTTTTTGTAATTGGATTTCAGGAAATTACGTGAATTGTGACTTGCAAAGTAAAATCTTTAAATATATCCCTCGCGTTTGCAATTTGCATAAAAATTGTTTTAAATAAAATTTTGTAACAACTGGTTTCATTGTTTTGCGGTGCATGCTCGAATGCTCGTCAATAATTTGAGTTAAAAATTTTGCGAAAACTTGCAGGTAGCAATTTTTTTTTACTGGAAATGAGAGCGGCTACGTCACGAAATGGTTCCCGCATGACATTTATCATTATTCCACATAAAATTTGTGGAAGCGAGGTGCAACAGTTGTGCGAAAAAAGATTATTATCTTAAACTCCCAGTGCTTATCAACGTCGCTTAGAAATTACGTAAGTTCAATGTAATTACGCGGAAGCTTGACAATAAAATCATTTTTCTTAGACGGGAACGGGAAATTATGAACTTTCACTAATTGACAATGTTGATTACGGAAGCGGAATGATTATTATTTCTTTTCCTATATTTTATTGTCACACGTTTGTATGGTAATTTTTAAAGAAATTTATAATTAATTTTAGTTAAATTAAAAAATATATTTGTACAAGCAGAAGAAAAGTATATAAAACATATTATTCATATTGTGAGTGTGGGATACACTTGGAAAATTTACAAAAATTACAATGCAATGTAATAAAACCTTTAAGAAATTATAAGAAAAAAAAACAATGTTAAATTATTGATGATTTTGTACATTTTATGTACAATTTTATGATTTTTTCAAGAGTATTTTATGTTCAGCATAAAAATATTAATTTCTTTCTTAAATTTATTCAGTTGCACATAAAATATTTAACGCAAACATTGACAAAAAAAATATTATATCCCGACAAATTGACATTTCGTTTTTAAGACAATTTAAATATAAACTTCTTTTTTAAATGCATTTTTTATTACGGCATTGGATTAACTTAACAGAAATATTGCCACAAGAAAAACATTGATCGGCCAAATCTGTCCTCTCTCAGAGAGCACCGCGTTTCTCGGGTTCTATTTCGGCAAAGCTTACAAGAAGCGACGACAGAGTTTGGGACTTTGCAAAATCTTACGGCCGTTTCGCGAAAAGTTGACTCGCACTACTGGTGCGTTAAACGAGCGAGTAACGTAAAATTTCTTATATCCCAATAAGCAGTGGTACCGAGGAGCACGCGGTAATAAGTAGTGGCAGCGGTTTTGCATCTGACGTGTGCAAAGCGAGGTACCCAAGCGCCACGTCGAGTAGTACGTATAAGCGTATAGTCAGACGTGCGCCGCAAATTGTAAACCAGTCGTAAATATTTCTAAAAGCGCCTGCAACTCGGGCAACAAACTTTCTGTGCGAATACCTGTTAATATCGCAATCATTTATAAACCGTAAATTTAAGAAAAAATAATTTTATTCCAATTTGATTCTTACATTAAAACGCGGATTAATTGAACAGGCTTTTTATTATTATTGCAGTGGAAATTTATAAAAATTATTACTACTATATTTGATGGCAGTTTGGGTGGAAATCTTATTTAGTTATCATTGCCTACTATGTTATTGTAGAAATAAAAAAAAAAGTAGTTTAAGACTATTATTATTACCAAGAAAATAAATAAGTTATCCGAATGCATTTATTCCTACATAAATTGTAATAAATATTACAACAAAGGATGTTAATTGTACGTTTGACCCGATTACTTTCTTTCATCGTTTAATTATTTATTTCTTGTTTGTTTCCCCCTTTTCGTCGGATCGAGTGTGTTTGCCTGGCGCAGGAAAACAAAATTCTAAATATTGCCCTCGGTTTTGTGTCTCCAATAAAATTGACGCCAAATTGACTGGCGCTGGATATTAAATAATGGACCGCGTTAAAAATGATCGAACTGGTTTATTGATTCGTTCGAACGTTATTTTTGTCGCGAATGATGAATAAATAGAGTTTTGCGGGGTGGCTTACCATCGCTACTACATCGGGAGTCGACCTTTCTCCTTTTCAACTTGAGGTCTTGAAACAAGCTCATGTTTTCTAGCTCACACGGGCTGCTCGTAAGGGTCATAATTCCTGAAAGCACGAAAAAAAGAGAAACGTCTAATTATTTTAAAACACGTGCAAGTCCGGCATTTGTTTAGCCCAAGAGTACACCACATTCATTTTCCATAATCTAACTACTCTTACGGCGACCGCTTAGTAATCTCACGCACAACTATTTATCATGCTTAAATTCGAATAAATTTCAAAAAATCATCTTATAATAATCATGTATAATAAATATTCTTATCCCTCCTCATGAGAATTCCTATAAAAAAAAAATATATATATATATATATTTCTTTTTTTTTAAATGAAATCATAAATTTCATGAAATAAACTCAACAAATAATAGAGGTTTAATACAAAACAATTAAAAGGGAGTGAAAGGAGTGAAAGAATATGATTGATGAAAAATGATATACTCTTGGTAAGAACAATTGGAGGGAAAATAAAAAGGGTCGTAAATAAATGATCGTACAAGTAAGCGAATGGGAAGGCTTTAAAGATGTCGTTGACGTCGAAGTTTTCTCGGAATGCTAGATTGGCGACTAGATTTACTGTGCATTAATGTATCGGGCGTGGGGCCATTTTTTAACGACCAGTACTGAGTGGCAAAGGCGATTAACGCGAACGCATAGATGGCACTGTTGACCTCTGTTTAGCTTCGGTGCAATTGGATCCGGGCCGTGCAAAAGTGGCCGCTTTTATGGTGTTTCTCACTCGCGTGCATTAAAGGCGCGATTAGAAGTCGCGAGCTCGGACGTCGCTCGCCGATAAATTGCACATTTCAACCAATTGACGAGCTCGCTGCCAAAGATGGCCGCGCGTCAACTAATGACCCGCTCGTCGTTTACATACTAATCGAACAATAAAGAGCTATTTGTGGGATTAATTAAATTGCGGTTGATTTTCGTACTCGACTCGTTTCCACTCTCCAATGACCTCGCACAATTTGCCCTCGGCGAGGTAAAAAATATACCAAGATTCCGTTTAGGGTGGCAATTTTGACACTGAGAGAAAAATTTGTTGTAAAAATTGTAATCTCTTTTTGTAATTTGAGGATATAGTAAATAAAGGCAAAAAGTTACGATCAAAAATGATAAAATGTGTTCATAAAACACGTAAATATTATTATTTTTCACTTTATTTTTACAAATGATTGAAAACATTGTACAATTTTTTCAAAATTTTTCTCTCAGTGTATTAATACAGATTAATAGTGATTTTATATGAGAGTAAATATATTATATCTCGTTTAAAAAGTTTATAGTAACTTCATTCATCCCTTGTGGAATTTCCTTAAGGAAATTCCAAGTATATTTGACACGTCAAATTGATTATGTTGGAAATATCTACATAGAATTAACTTTTGCGAGTTTTATTTGTAAAAACAAAATTTCCTATTCAAGTTTTAAGACAAGAAGCATCTTTCAATTTGTTGATAATAAGTTCAGTAACCTTAACATTATGACTATACTATCATCAGAGCTTAAAGGACATTAATCTGAAACTCGAAGAGGATTAAATTTTTATTTTCCAAATGAAATTTCCACATAGAATTTCCAACTGGACCAATTTATGAGTGTCAAATATATATGGAACTTCCCTACAGATTGCCTTATTAATATTTTAATAAATTAATTGTTCAATATAAAAAAGGATATAAAACGAGCAATCATTTTCATTATATTGGATCTACATTTCTCACAACTAAATCTGCTACAATTCTCACAACCACTTTCGCAAATGAACGTTAACTACAATTAACAAACTTTACTCCGCAAACTGTTACGCGGTATATTAAATTTCAACTTTATTTATTTATTTCACTTCAGTCCCAGCGAAATTATTTCCATACGAATTTAATTAATTTAATTACCATCCGTTCGAATAATTTGAATAGGATCAGAAATAGTATCAATTAATCTATCGATTACCAATCACCTTGTTAAATCGTTCACAACATAATTTTCCAACCGTATTTGCTTCGATATTACAATCTAATCGTGGAAAAGCGTATTATTTAATGCAAACACTTCACTCTTAATTAAAATTATACCTCAAACAATAATGCAATAAATATATCAAAAACCTATTCTCAAAAGCTACTCTCAAAACATTAATAATTAAACAAAAAGAAAGTAAATTCGATACCTTAAACCAGAAACAATCTTATTCGCTCGGCAGTGCAAAAAGAATCGACAAAAGAGCCACGTGGTTGGTGAGCCTTAAAACACCAGATGACGCCGGCGTAAGTGCGCAAGTCGTTATCTGTCTTTGTCATCGCTCGTTCGTTTCCGTCTGTTGGTCGCCCCCCCCCCCCCCCCCTCCTACCGCCTCCCCCATCGGCCGCGCACCGTCGTCAGCGACTTCTCCTACCGCGCGGCGCATGCACACGTCGCTTGTTGGCGTAAATGCACATGCTAGATAATGCG
>JABFPN010003640.1:0-17430 GCA_022817305.1 Leptoteleia sp. ZL-2020
TGTTTATTACATTTATAAAATTTAACAAATTCATATTTGAAAACTAATATTTACTTTTTCTTTAACTTGTTTAAATTAAACTTGTTTTATTACTAATAAACCCACTTTTATATCGTTCTGCCAAAAAATTGCGACGTTGCGTAACTTTTCACAAAAAGAAAACGAGATTGAGATTAAATGGAAACGAGATTGAAACGAGAGGGAACCGAAATTTAAACCAACACGAGAGCGTAATGCCACTCCTGTTTACGGATTGGAACTGCCAATCAGTTTCTGCCAACCTTTTATTTCAACCAATCAGTTTCTTTACCTGAACAGAAAATGTGTGAATGTTTCCGGTCCCAAAAACAGCAAATGTGTGGAAGTCGACTATATATTTTATAATCTACGGACCAGAGCGCTATTCTATGGACACGGGAGTATAATCTGATTCACAAAAATATATGTATTGTTGAATATTCTCAAAGTATTTTCGAAAGTACGATTTTTTTGTCGTCTGCTCGAAAGGAAGCACACTTTCCAAAATACGTTGAGAATATTCAACAATACATATATTTTTGTGCATTAAATTATACTCCCGTGTCCATAGAATAGCGCTCTGGTCCGTATATCATAAAAAATAAATTAATTAAATTTTAATTATAGAAGACACTAACTCCGTGGCAGCAAACCTTGCACTTCCCCTCAACGTGATGTTCAATGTCTGCTGCCACGGAGTTACTGTCTTTTTAATTTAAAATAATACTAATAATTATTTTGTAAAATAATTATCAGACAGCCACTCTTTAGCACCGGGAAAATGTTAGTATGTTTATAAATGAGAATATTCTCCTAACATTGGAGAATGGCTGCCTGGTCATTATATTACATTTTTATCCATGGGTGCTTCCGGAATGTCTCTTGCGGTGCAGATTCTGCAGTGCAGTAGAGTTTTTATAGGAATATTATAGTTACCAATAGTAATCAATAGTAATCAACATATGGTGTGTTTTCACTATTAATTACTATTGATAATTAAAATATTCCTATAAAACTCTATTTTTTAGAGTTCCGGACATTCCGGAAGCACCCTATTTCATTTTCATAAACGAAAATATCAAAGCCGATACTGCAGGGAGCTACCTATGCTTTGAATTTTACCTTCATAATATATTTATTTTCGAATATCTTATTTTTTTTTCAGGTACGATGCATTAATCTTAATCTTCGCCTACCCTAATGACTGTTTAACACAGCCTTCTATATAAAAATACATATAGGTGCTTTAAAATGTTATTCAGAGGAATGATAATTTACCGTCGTTGAGAGTACATCTACATCAAATTTTAAATTTCGCGCGTCGGTTGAGGTTAGTTCGAATGCTCGTAATGAATCCTCTGTTCAAATGGGGCTGTTCACTACTTCACTAGTTCACTGTTGAGTTGTTCAGTACAGCGGAACGCTATGGAACTGCTGATCTAAAAACGCTAATAATCTAATTTAATGTGATTTTACAATAAGTAAACAATGATCGTTCAAGAGCCCGTGCAGGTGAGTAAAATCTTTGCTAAGGTATCTCGATGATTAACATTTTCTTGTATATATGTATCTTTCAATTCTTACTATCAATATTGATAACAGAACAATTGTGCTCATTTAAACATTCATTAAGATTCACTACAAGATATTTTTTCTTATCAAAATATTAAGCTCAATCAATACAATATTTTGTATATATAAATAGTTATTTTTTAATTTGTTTTGATCTAACTTACAATTGTTAAAATTTTTACGAATTTTTTATACTATATAATGTCAAAACAATTATAACAAAAATATGATTTTAGATCAATTAATCCCAATATTTGGCACAAGTTAATGCTTATAAATTATATTATGAACATGACAAACCAATTTTTCACAATTTTACTTCCATATCTAATATAAAAACTATCATTACTTAATGCAAATATATTTTTGTGGTTAAATGATTTTCTGTCCCTGTCAAATGAAAAAAAATTGTAAATAAGTATATGCAATTGTCGTGAATAAGGTTTGCTTTATGTTATTGCGTAAGAAATATATGTTTTTAATTAAGTACAAGGAAAGTAAGGTATTTGGTTTTATTTGCAATTTATACTTGTTAAATATATCAAACATACTGCAACATTATATTTACGTATATTATACCTATATATCTGGTACAATGATAATTTTAATAAAATTTCTTTTTAGTGATTGAATTAAACTATAATTACTTGTTTTATTTCAAATATTATGAATAGATATTAATGTTAAAATTTTGCTTTTTTATTACTTGGTTTTTAATGAAAGAACAAATTTTTCTATCTTTTTTTTTTTTTGTACATCATTGTGAGTAGTGATATCCTTTTTGCTTTATAACAATAAAATTACTCTCTGAATTATCAATTTTATATATTTTCTATAAGAAATTTGTTAAGAATAAACACACTAGTATGTAATTATTTTATAGAGTGCAATTTATATTAAATTGTTAATTTTTGTATTAGATAAGGGTCTAACATCTATATAAGAAACATATAAACATAATATGATATTAGATAATATAATATATAAGATAATATTAGATAAATTAAATATTTGGACTATAATAACAATTTGGAAAAACAATTGAATACAACAACAAAAAATTATATACAATTATAAAGTGTTATATATTATTTTCACTATATTTCCTTTATATATTTATAATTGTATATTGGTTTGTTGCTTTTCAAAAATGTTTGAGTAATACTGACTGATAAAAATTAGGTACTGATTTTAAAATGAAAATTGAAAGAGTAACTACAATAATTCATCAAAGAGGGTATAAAAATTGATTTTGATCATTGAAATGTATAATTTATCTTATCTCATTTTGTTTTCTTCTTCATAGTTAACATTTTTTTATAGTTTTATTGTTTTATATAAAAAAGCAAAAAGTCAATCAAAAAATACAATTATATTTTTCTTTTACTTTTACTAAATTTATATTTATTACATAATAATTTTTCATATTAAAAATAACAGTAATAATTTCATAAATAAAAGTAGCAGTTTTAGTACCAAAATATTACATCTTAAAGAAATATTTTTAAAATTTCAATTAAAGTTATCAAATTTTCATTTTAATTATTTATGAAATGATTGTTAATGGATTTACTATTACTAAGAAAAAAAGTAAATCTATTACAATATTTACTTTACATTAATCAACTACTTTCTACTAAATATGTTTGCCTTATATATTAAGTATATGTTATATGTACATTATGTACAAGAAGCATTTTTTGCAATAAAGTATAAATTTCATCTCTCTTTCATGAAACAAATTTTATATACTAATGAATGGTGTTTGAATATGAAAGGCTAATATTTTAATATGCAATTTAAAATTTTAATTAATTAACAATTTAATTTTGTTAGTAAAATATTATTTAATGAGGAAATAAATGGTTTTAATATCAATTACTGATTTAAGTATCAAACAACAAATATTCATTTTCATGTTCAGTATATATATCAAAAAAGTTTTTTAAATAAAAATATATGGATGACTTACATTATTCTTCATTAGATATTTCACCTTAAAAATGCAAACAAACCATAATGAACAAATACAAAGATTTAATAAGAAGTAAATAATATTGCCTTTTTAAAAAGAACTTAGAAATAACAGAAATATATTAATTTATTTTATAGGATTGAAGTATAAAACGTTTTCACAATAAAAGAATTTAAATAAACTTAATGTTCTTGATTTTTTAATGGATAAAGAGCTGTTTGAAACAAAAATGACAACAATAACAAACATTGTTATTGCTTTTATTATATTAATTTGACCTCTCGCTTCAGTTGCATATTTATTTAAAACTCAAATGTATTAAATCAGTAGTTATTTGAAGGATTTTTAAACACTATAACTGAACAACTGTTTAATTTAATTACAATTTAGTTTTGTAAATACAGATTTACAAGTTTATTTACATTTATGTTTTATAGGCTGCTATTTGGCACTGTTTGAATCACTATGCATATCCAGATGCTATATTTCTTGCAGAAAGACTTTTTGCAGAAGGTACGTTTTATATTTACAAAAATTATTATTTTCTTTAATGAATATATCATTTTAATGTACAAGTGCATATTAATAATGTTGCTAAATCCACAATTTGGGATGATAACCTATACTAATAAAATGGGTTTGTTTTGAAAAAAAAAAAAAAAAAGTATTACAATAATTCAGGCTTAATCAATGGAATGAGTATGAGAGAAAAAGCTATATAAATTTATAATATAATGGTAATTGAGAATACCATCATAGGTTTTTTTACTATCATCAATTTGTTAGTAATTCACCTAGCACTTCTCTATTATTATTTTTTAAAATTGTTGGAAAATATAATGCATAATAAGATATGCTATAGTTAATACAAATAACTTTGTTATTATAAATTGTTTTACTTTAACACCATAAATTGTTATATATATAAGGAAAATTTTCAAACAAATTTTTGTATATTTTATGTAAATATTAACAAATAGAAACAATATTTTTATTTGGAATGGAATATCATAATTAATCATTTAATTCAATTTTCAGTTAATACAGAAGAAAGTCTTTTCTTATTAGCAACATGTTATTATCGTTCTGGCCGGATTCGCCAAGCATATTCGTTGCTTACCAAAAATTCACCGAGTACAGCTCAGTGCAGGTTTCTTCTTGCAAAATGCTCCTATGACCTTGGACTGTAAGCAACGAATTATATAAATATACATTTTTTAATTACAGCATGAATGAAGGGCAATAAGTATAAAAATTATTAAAAGATTTCTCAGTAATGTTTAAGAATTCAAATGAATTGAAAGGAATTCTGCTGATGTCTGGTTGAATTTATAGTTCTGAAGAGTTCAAAAGAAATCTTAAAGGTGACCTTGATTTCTGAAGGATTCAAAGAGTTCAATAGACTTCAGTGGAATTGGGAACAATTTTGAATTTAGAAGACTTAGAAATATATAGCATGTTTTTTTTCATATTGGATATGTTTCAAACTCACTTTTCTAAAACAAGGAACTTGGTTTTTATCATTCTTAGTTTATCAGTATTGTTAATATATCCATTTTTTTGTAAATAACTAATAAAATTAATGTACATATATATATTTAGATACGGTGAATCAGAAGCTGCATTTTTCGGTGGATATTATAAGCAAAATAAGACCCTTGAAGATCTCAATCAGGTGATATCCAATTTTGGAGAACATGCTTGTTTTTCATTACAAATTATAGCTAAAATTTGTTACAAGAAGACACAACAGTCGCATGGGAATGAGGCTCACAAATTAGCTCTTAAACTGAATCCATTTTTGTGGCATTCTTTTGAAGAATTATGTAATGTTGGAGAAAAAGTTGACCCTAACAAAATATTCCAACTTGATAAGTTAGACAATTTTTCCATGTGTCATGGGATAAATTCAGCAATTAATTGTACTTCTGACTTTGATTTAATTATGCCCCCTAATGCTAATTTGGCAAGTACTCCGATTCAGAATACCAATTTGTAAGTTTATAAAAAATTTTATTAACTCTTTTTCATTTCTATTATTCTTACTTATCGTACATGTCTATTATTTTGACACCATATAAATTTATCTTTGCATTTTTATTAGTACAGAAATTGTGTACACTTTATTTCTTCTTCATGCAAAATTTCATCACTTTTAAGTAGTATATATAAATATTTCATGGAAATCAATCGAATTAAATTTAAATTGGAAGATATTAAAGTTACTAAATTTGTAAAAATAAATTTTCTATTTGTACATTTAGAACTTCAACGCCAACACTAATTGGAAATGGCCTTCCTACAACTGTCAGATTACAACCTGCAGTAGATGAAAGTCCTCAGTCTTTGATGTCACATTTTAATAACTGTCAAACAATGTCGCCAAGAGGAAAAGTGACAAAATATCGAAATATTTTCAATAATTCCATAAGCCCTTTAACTCCCACTTTTGGTATTTTACCATTGGATTTGAATAGTCCAGAACCTGCAGTTATATCAACGCATACTACCCTTACTGAAGCTAATGAACAAAAGAGTTTAGCGAAACGAGTTAGTAGCTTGAGAGCACATGTGGGGGTAAATATTAATTTCATGTATACATATATGTATATATATTATTTAGTACAAAAGTACACAATTAAATATAGTATAATTATATAAAGATAGTTAATGAATTAATATTTATGAAAATTATTTAGATCATAGGATTTGAAATTCTAGAAATTCTATTTTGTTGATGAATATAAGATAAAAGCGGAAATCTTATAATTCTTACTTAATTTTTACAGCAGTTAATTTCGAGAAAAGAAACACTATCGCAGCAAGGAAAACCTGTATTTTCACAATCCAGCAATACAAGTAATACAGCTAATATCGTGACTGTTACGCCAACTGCTCCACCATCGCCAGCACCAACTCTTCAAGGTCCAAATGTTAGAAGGTCTTCAAGATTGTTTAGTCATTCCGTGAAGGTATAAATATTTTACTGCAAATTTGTTTTCGTTGCTATATATTTTCATAATTAAAATATATAATTAATATTCATGAATCAATTAATACATAATTCATATTCAAATAACTGATATTTTTGTAGGAAAATAATAAATCCCCTCATCGGAATAAATTTGCTACGCCAAAATCACCATCTCGGAAAACCAAAGCAAGACTGTCAAAAAGCAATTTGAATAAGGCTAATTTTAAAGAATTAAATGAAAAAATTAGGAATGAAAAAGAAAAAAGTGAAACAATAACATCTGAAAAGACAGTAGCTAATACAAATGCGTTGAATCAAAACAATTCTCCACATTGTATAATGACTTTACAGAAACAGTGCGCAGGTAAAAATCTGTAATATAATAAAATGCTAAGAACTATTATAATAAAGTATTTAAAATGTATTCAAATATTCTGCATTAGAAGAAATAAATGCACGCATATGAATATTCTTAATTTGATTAGTACTTTTATAAAAAAAAATAACTAAATAAATATAATAAACATTTTATAAATTTTATAGAGGGACTTATGTCATTATTAAGGGAGTTAGGAATGGCTTATCAAAGTTTGACACAATTTAATTGTAAAAAAACTATTGAAATTTTAAATAATTTACCTGAACAACATTACAACACCGGATGGGTACTTTCCATGCTAGCTCGAGCACACTCTGAAATGATCGATTATAAAAAATCAGCAAGGTTGGCGATATTTGCAATATTTTTGTTTATTATTCTTAAGTAATGAGCAGAAATAATATTATTTTTCATATTTTATTGCAGTTATTTTGCTCAAGTAAGAACTTTGGAGCCTCAAAGAACTGATTTCATGGAAATTTATAGTACAGTTTTATGGCACTTACATTCTGAAGTAGAACTCTCTTCTCTTGCGCAAGAACTCGTATCTGACGATCGTAATTCTGCAGCAGCATGGATTGCAACTGGCAATTTATTCTCAGCACAAACAGAACACGAGACTGCTATTAAATTTTTTCAACGAGCTATACAGGTTTGTTTTTATAAAAATTAAAAATAAAATTGAAGTGATGGCAAATGTAAATAATGATTAAAAAAATATTTTCAGGTTGACCCTAATTTTCCATATGCTTACACATTACTCGGTCATGAGTATGTTTTAACAGAAGAATTGGATAAAGCTATTACAGCATTCAGGCAGGCTATTCAATTAGACCCACGTCATTATAATGCTTGGTTGGTTGTATTATAAATATAGTACTAGAATAAATGTTGCGTACTCTACTTTTTTTATAAGCAGAATAAATTCTTTCATTTATTAAAATTGTTTACATGAAATCCGTTCATATGAATATTTGTTTTCTCTGAAGATTTATATTTGGCGCGGATACTCGCACACTTTATCTAACAACTGCAAGTTTTTTTTTTTAAGAATGGATAGATTTAATATATATGTTTTTAACGTTTTATGTTTAAATTATAAAAAATATATATTCTTATAGTAATTCACAGATAAAATGCATATTATAAAATATTGTGCTATGTGCCATATATGAGAAAGTGCTATGTGCCATGTATTTTCATGTATTTATTACGTATTTCATTCAACATATTCTGTTACAGGTTTGGTTTAGGAACAATATTTTCAAAACAAGAACAATATACACTGGCGGAATTACATTTCAATAAAGCTTTACTTATTAATCCACATAATTCTGCCATAATGTGTCATATTGGTGTTGTTCAACACGCTTTAAAAAAAGTTGACGAAGCATTAAAGACTCTAAATACAGCCCTAGAAAAGGATCCTAACAATACACTTTGTAAATTTCATAGAGCTAATATCAACTTTTCCATCAGCAGAAATACTGAAGCTCTGAAAGAATTTGAAGAGTTAAAGAATATTGTACCGAAAGAGTCTCTAGTCTATTATTCGATAGGAAAAGTAATTACTGGTTTTATTTATTTATTTTAACTAAAATGATTTATTAAATTTAAGTAATTATTAATTCTTTTTTCTTCATCTTTAGGTTCATAAAAAGTTGGGCAATACTCATCTTGCATTAATGTACTTTAGTTGGGCGACAGATCTTGATCCTAAAGGAGTAAATAGCCAAGTTAAAGAAGCAATATCGAGTCCTGGTCATAGCGATGATGAGCCAACATTAGCGCAATCGGGTACATAATTTTTAGTCTAGGGTCAAAGTCAATTTTTTCGTTAAATAGATAATATCATAAATTTAAAACAATATTAGATATAGAATATTAGATACAATACCTGTTTATTTTATAACATTAGATTATTTATATTTGTAGAAGAACTAGCACAAAACTGTTCAATTGAACAAGAGGAGGAAGTAAGTGGTGAAACAAGTGGAAATGCGAGTGGATTGGGTGGTGATATTATGGAAGGGGAAGTTCACGTGGATGATAGTGATGATAGTTTATGAAACTTCTTATAGTTTATGGAAAACGATTGCAATTCTCCAAAATATATGATGTATACTATTGTAATGATAAATCGTATAAACAAAATTATACTGCATAATATTTCCTCATTCGATAATAATGTAAATGCTTTGCAGAAATAATATGTTTACCGTGTTGTTTAAATATTTTGTTATTCATGCTGATTTAAGTAATATTTATTGTATGAATATGAAATATTACTGGAAAAAGTCATAGTTCACGTGAAAAGCAGAAAAACTGCAGACATTTTTTCATAGTTGTGAATGATGAAAATGAAATTAATATCTTCATTTTACAAATAAAATTGAAAAATTGAAAACAAGGAAATTTTTCATTGTATTAATACATTATTGACTATTTGTTATAGGTAAAATATAGTGATTAACATACAGTTATAATAACAATAAAATTACCTAATTATTAAGTTTCTTTCCTTATTTTTCCAATTAACGTCTGTTGTGTTAATTTATTTATTTTTTAATTAATCAATTTAAGTTAGATGAATTAGAATGAGGATTTTAACCACAATCAGCAATCTAAAATTGAACTAATGCGAGGAAATTTATTTCAACTGTAATAAATTTAATCAGGAATTTAACATCGAGAAATTTTATTTAAGTAGCTTGCTTTATGAGTGTGTTGTTATTTATATATTTTGGTTTTGACTTTGGTGGTATTCAGTATATCAGCAGTTCTTATGAATTACCGAACATCTCAAAGTATTGGTGAAAAACTGGAATTATAATTAAGGTAAAGAGATTTTTAATTTATTTTCTCATTAAGAGTAAAATTAATTGAAATATGTGTCATTGTTACTCAGAAAATATAACAATTAAAATATTTCAGAATAATTATATATAGAATGTATGTAAAATACAATCTTTCTATTATTATACATATATAAATAAGACATTAACGTATATATATGTTAATATCTTATTTATTTCTTGAAGTGCAATAATTTGAACTGTTCAGTTTTTATAAGAAATGTTCATGTACACTGAAAAAAAAAAGATCTTTGTAAAGTTACAATAACAGTCACTGGTTACAAATATCCAACGTATAGTATTGTATGCACATTTAAATACAAGACTATGCTTATAAAATTTCTTTTTTAAATTTGCAATGTTTTTTTCGGTGTATAATTTTGTATGTGTGTAATTGCTTAGACAAAAATTATTGTTAGTCAAGTATGCTGCTACAGAAATTAAATTTATTGTTTTAATAAATATTATGACATCAAATAAAATATGATGATAAAACTTTATTACTTTTCAATTCAAATAACTGTAGTTACTAAATTCAAGTTTAAATTGTAAAAGATTCCACTATAATAACAAGTTTAATTTATAAAATTTAAAGTAATTTTTTTTATATAAAACATTTATAGATTCGTAAACTTGTTAAATAAACTAATTTAAAAAAAATTAAGTTAAATTTCTTAAAAGTAAAACTTGATATCTTATAATGTTATGAAGTATATTAATATTAAAAAAAGACAAGTACACAAGGATAGACCCAACTACATAAATTTTCTTAATTAAGATATTATTAATTAATAAAAAATTGTTTTATTTTACAAATTACATTTTAAAATCAAATACATGTTTTGAATAGGACTTTTGGTCATTTATTTCTTGGAAAATCTAGACTTAAATCAGCCGCAATATATGATGTAGCAGCAAAAAGTGCAGTGTTCATGTCTAAAATAGTTGGATCTTCGACAAGCAAAGTATCTGCGTTAGTGTGATGATACCAAAAATATTTCTCATTTTTGGTCCATAATGAAGCACCTGGTATATTCGATTGGACCCAAGCATCTATATCAGGACCCTCAGCTGGGCTCCTCACTTTAAGATCTCCAAGAGGTTTTAACATTCTAAAAGATTCATTTTAATAAGACAACTAATACATACTTTTAAAGATAAAAATTTGTAAGTATAACACTTACTCTAAAATAGTTTGTAATATGCATTTAACATCTTCAGTAGCAGTTATAGCTAAACCTACAGGACGAAAAGTTCCAGTATCTGATTCCATGACTAATTGTAAATTTGGTTCTTCATTTTGATGTTTCTTTATGTACTGTCTGGACCCGACAAGTCCCATTTCTTCGCTCGTCCACATAATCATTCTAAAACATGAATATTATTATAAAAATGATAGTTTGGACAAGTATATAATTCGTTTACTAACAATCTTAGTAATTTTTCTTAATTTTTTCCCTCCGTGTAAGTATGTATATTACTAACTTAAACAATGAGGAAATTAAGTATACCTTATTGTACGTTTTGCTTGTAAATTTAAGCTTTTTAATAAAGCAAGAGACCCCCATGCTATGAAAGCACCACCTCCATCATCCATTGCTCCTTCACCAACATCCCAACTATCAATATGTCCTGACACAACAACAGTTTTTTCAGGTTTTCTAGATCCTCGAATTTCTGCTATGACATTACGAGAATCAACATCGGGTAATTGTTTACATTGCATTTTGATATTTATTTTAATCAACTCTCCTGTAATTATTGAAAGTTTCTTATTATTACTTTATTTATAACAATATACCGTTCAATGATTCATTTTTATTACAATCTAGGCAATCTCAGTGATACCACAACTTTATATAATATCATTGAGATGTATGACACCTGAATGGACAACGGATACTCTAATAATCCAGGATATCCTACGGACATCTCAGAGATTTCTGTGATGTATAATGTCCAACAAAAAGATATCATTATGATATAGCCAGAATATCTGAAGTATCACGATATACTGATAATATCTTACAAGCATGATAAAGGTAATAAACAAATATTTTACAACCTTCCATGGCTAATCTGTGCAAAAATTCTGCATCTTCCACAGTAATACAAGCTGCGGGGATTTTCGTTACATTCGCGCCGTAAGTCATCATTCCAGTGTGAGGTGTATATAAAGAATAAGGAGTAACCGATCTTATTAATACTGCAACTGCTCCCAATTTAGAGGCTTCTGTAGCCCCGTGAGCTCTATATTGCACCGTTTCTCCATAAGTTGTATAATCTTCATTAAATACAACTATTTTTCCACGGACCTAAAAAAGTTCATTATTTCTTAATGGAATGAAACAAGAGTAACAAATTGTATTTCTTACTAGAAGAGAGCAACTACGAAAGTAAATTAAATAATGTCAACTTGAATCACAGTTACCTCGGCGGCTCTTTGTTTAAGCTCGTCAAAAGATTTTACAACAATAGCTTCCGCAGCAATTCCCTGCTTAGGGGTTCCAACACTGTAGCCGAGACCAAGCATGGCTAATTTCTTTTTTCTCGGAGACAATAACATTGCAGACTCTTTTCCTCTGTAATCACGAAAAAAATTAATTTCAATTGTGTATAATGCCACAGGACAATTAATTATATGTTTCGTGTTGTATATTGATTATGTTAAGGAGTAAAATGGTGATGAAAATTATTAATTATTACCTGACCCAGTGTGGAACCTTAGCTGAATCCCCATGCACGTTATCCAAACTATGATTTTTGGATAATTCCAAGACATAATCGATAGAATTTTCTAATACTTTCGTTCCAGAAAATCTTGCACCAAATTTATCCACAAAACGACCCAGTTCATTGTATGTTTTGCTTTTGAATGAACCATGAAGTGCTGCATTTAAAATTTTCTCTACTACAGGCTGGTACGATCTGACCTCTTCCCTCAATTCTTTTCTCAAAGTACACGTCGAATTGTACTTATTTACAACGACATACGAGCTGCGGGAAAAGAATGATTATTTTCTATTTTTCAAGTGGAATAATCAATCTGTGAATTACATTCAACTTACTGCGTTGTGTGTAGTAAAGTAACTACGCATAAAACAATTAATTTCATGTTTTGCTCCAATCATATATCTGTATTCGATATAAATTAAATGTAATTTAATCTGTAAAAAAAAACAAAATTATCTTTCAATTTGATTTTTGTCGTCGCAGATAAAAGCAGAAATGGTATTATAGAAATCTCAGAAATGTATTTTTTTGTACATATATAAAGATGTAGACAATAAAGATATGAATAATAAAAAATGTGGCCTCAAAATAAAATTTTTACTTTGTGCAATATTTAAATTTTAAATTTTATTTTATCATTAATTTTAATTGCAAATGCATAAAATATTTTTTTCATTTACAATACATAAAATGCTGTGTCGTTCTGAAATTTAATTTAAATATATTTAAAAAGACATTTCAGAGCACCGATATGAAAGCAAAAAAAGTGGGACCAATATGTAAGTATTGTAACTGACACTTATATATAACCGCATCTTAGAACTTCTTAAACTAAATCTGAAAATTATTAATTAAAAAGGTATATTAAATCACATTTACAACGAAGTATACAAATTTTACTTGTACATAATATATAAGTGTTTACACATACACGTATGGTTAAATTTTATAATATATATTAATAAATAAAAAACAAACCTGAAAAATATTACAGTAATGTTCCTTTAAGTATTATTATGCAACTGTTAGTATAATTTTCATTTGCATGGAATATAAATCCAAATTAGATTGATTATTGTAGCTTTATCGCGATAAATAAAAAAATAAGATATCAACGAATTCAACTTCAAAGGAATGCGAAGCTTACCAGCTGATCGCTTGACAGCGACTATCTAAGATTCAGTCAAACTCATTCCTTATAATAATACGGTGGGATCAGTTGTAAAAAATTAAGTGGCTGAGATTTGTCAGATCCATTGTTTAACAGTTATTTTTTATCACGAATCATTGAACTTATTATTATTAAATTTAATAATGGTAATTAAAAGCTAACGAATAAATATTTAATTAATAGACAATATTCCATCATATAATTAAATAATAATTTTATTGTTAATGGCACTAACACTAAATTCAATTCAAATATTTATATCTCACAAAACATTAATGAAAACTTTGATAAACATAGTTTATAATTAAATTTGTAATTCTTCGTAAACACGAAGAAATAACAACGAGTCAATTTTCCCGTAATAAGTAGCAGCGAACACCAGGAGACAATTTATGAAAATACTTGTTATAAAATAGGGAAGAAATGGTAAAATATACGATTCGTATTTATATACATATACATACCTCAATTTTCATAAAACTGTTTTCTAGGGTTCGATTCTTATTTCATTTGTATTACGTTGATAAGATCTTACTTGATCGCCTTTTACGATGGACTTGTTTTTTAACTGAATGAAATAGTGAATTTCCTTTGTTGTACATGGAAAAAATAGCTTGATCAGGACAAATATACTAGTAAACAAACTTGTTTTTCATAACCATGCATGTTTGACGGGATCATATACATGGTTAAATACTTCTTATTCTTCTTTGAAAATAAAATTATATTTTAAAGTTTACAAATATATATAATATTACAAATCATACAAACATACATTACCTGTATACAAAAAGTAAGTGAAGAATTAATCAAATCATTATATAATTAACTATTAATTACAATTTTTTGTCCGTTTTTTAATGAGATATTTAAATTTCTTTTAACTTTTTTTACTTAAAATAGCTTATAGATTTATGGTGTTATTATTATTGAATTTGGTACAACGGAATAATATTTATACTTTTTAGTTTTATTACAAATTAAAATAATAAATTCTTCTGTATTCCAAACAAGACAAAAATATTAAAAATATTTGAAAGTAATTATCGTTAAATTGAATTATGTAACGTGAATATACTAGATGATAAATTATGAATAAATAAAGAAAAGTAACAATGAAAAAAAAAAGAACGTTTGTACTTGCCGCAACTGTTTACAGTTTAGTGTATTACTTAAGTACCCGCGTTAAAATGTCCGAGCAATTCCAGGACATGTCAGGAACTGCTAGGATATTTGCAACAGAAATTTCCAAAGTAATCCAGGCTAAGCCTGGTTTTGTCTGGAAAATTTTTGATCGTATCTAAGAAAGATACAGCTGATTCCTATATTAATAAATTTACCTGGATCCATTAGGAAAATTCTTGGGTATAATCAAGAATTGTTCAGATAAAACCAGCCACAGCCTGGATTACTTTGGAAATTTCTGTTGCAAATATCCTAGCAGTTCCTGCCATATTATTATATCCTGGAATTGCTCGGACATTTTAACGCGGGTATTTAGTCAAAAAGATAATTATATATTTTTTTAAAAAAACAAGACTACAATAACCAGCTATAAGTTATATTTAATAAACCAGGATTTTTACTTACTAGAAGAAAAGGTTATATTAAAAATTTAGTTATAATTTAATATAGTATATTGTATTATATAAAATTTATCATAATATAACTTTTTTATGTGTATTTACTTAAAAGGACCCGCCTTAAACTTTTGAGATTTTTTTAGAATGTATAAATGTGTACATTTTTAGATTGAACAACCAAGAAGCTTATTCAGCTTTTTCAAATAGATTCAATTTTTTGGGTACATAAATGTAAAAGAAAAAGGCGTCTGTACTAATCCAAAGAATGCTAAATTGTTTGTTATTAATAACCTCAAAACTGGCTTTATATTGTCCGCCCCACGAATGAGTTTAATAAAAAGTGTGTTAAAACACATTATTAATAAAGAAACTAATGATATATGAATATATATATATAAAACAATTGAAAATTTTGTACTTAAATAAGAATCTAATATAAATAAATAAATGGAAAACAATTCATTGGATATAATCAGGTAATGGTCACTTTTATTTTTCTATATTTTGAATTTTATATACGAAATATTCTTCTATGTTGAGCCGTATTTTGTTATTATTATTATTAATTATTTTTTTAAATCAAAAAGAGCTTTTATAAATGGCAAGGATAAAGGATAGGTATATCAGAACGAATATTAACAGCAAATAATTAATTGCACGCAAACAGTACTTTTAATACATTTATTTCTATTTAATAATTCACATTTTTATATTTGGGACAATTAATAAAATTATATAATACGCGAAATGCAAAGTGAAGCAACTTTTTTTTTCTTTGATACCAATCAACAATTCATGCTATCAATGTGTCTTCAACTTAAATTATTATGCTCATAGTTTTACTACTTCGTAACAATAGAATTTCCATTGTCATCATATTTTGTTTATATGTTGTTTGTTTATGGTTATCACATACATTCGTTTATACATATATATATTTTTTTTTCAGCGGCTATTTAGACAACTTGATGTAAAATTTATGTTTCATAATTTTTGATGTTCTCACATGTTGACATCAAGAATAATCGCAAATTCGCCGAAATATAATCATACATTATGCACCAAAGCAGAGTAACAGGCCATTTACCCCGAATTTGCCTGTACGTTTACATGAGGGGTAACGTTTCTTCCACAGTAAATACCACATTTTATTTCACAAGTGCACAAAAAGCAAATTTATGCCACATACACTTTTTTTATAGCTTCTGGTGAAGGAAATTGTGCTTTCTGCTACTTCCCGTGCACAAGTAACATAATAGATATAATACGTGACTCGGGAGAAAAATTGATAATTACAAATTCATGTGAGTGCTATTGAAGGTTTATTACGGTTTGAAAGCTCATCCATAATCCTCAATTTTCCTCCCTCATTGTATGTTGGATAACAGGTGTAAAAAATATACAGTTTTACAAGATTTTTTTCTTCTGTTTTAGTAGAATGAAAAGTAGCTGCTTATTGTTTTGAGACAAAATTTTAATGACGTCAAGGATAAAACGATTTCATTATTGATTTGGACTATAATCGGTTACTTGTCTTTCGATAAGCAGGCAAAACTGTATTTTAAGCACATGTGTTATACAAAATGTATTGGCATAAATTCGGTGTTTAAACTACGCTGCCGAAATAACCTCTGGACAAAGATACAGTTATACATATACGTACATATATATATATTTGAAAGACATTTCTTAGGAAAACCAGAATATTTCATATTGTTGGTAAATGCAAATTAAAACACTTTATGTATTTAAAAGTAATAATTTGAAATATTCTAAATTTCTTAAGAAGCTTTAATGCATATACAGATATATATATTAGTATGTTTGTTAAAAAAAGTATTGTGATTCGATTTCCATTTTTCTTCAAAGAATGGCCGTTATATTTTTCTTAAGGTGAAATGTCACTCGTTGGCCAACTTAAAATGAGAATAACCTCAAAAATAATACATATCTTTAAATATATTGTAAAATAAAAGTTCATTTAAGAAAAACGCAACGTACGTTCACAGTTAAACAAGTTTAGAATGTTTTAAATTAGTTTTTACGTATTGCAAATTTTTCCCGAGAGCTAACTTTTGGAAATGGTTTCATCAACTATTTAGATGTTTGTTTCAAATCTATTTCCAAAAGATAGCTCTCTGAGCACTGTTGCAATACGTAAAAAGTAATT
>JABFPN010003641.1:0-17430 GCA_022817305.1 Leptoteleia sp. ZL-2020
ACAAAGAAACACTACGTTTTTACTTACGGATGCGTTTATTTCTGCTTTTCAATAGCAGTACTGCCAACTTAAATGCTCTCACTGACAAATTCGCTTGTCCCATCTTCTATAGAGACTGGGTGTACACAACTTGACTTATGATGTCTCTGTTGCAGACGACCATGTGCAACAGAGACAGCTCTAGTGATTTCGAACGAACGCCGCCGAAGATACTCAAATACGATTGCACACGTATCTACTACAGTCGACTTCCACACATTTGCTGTTTTCGGGACCGGAAACATTCACACATTTTCTGTTCCGGTGAAGAAACTGATTGGTTGAAATGAAAAGTTGGCAGAAACTGATTGGCAGTTCCAATCCGTAAACAGCAAATGTGTGAAAGAAAAAGCAGAAAATGTGTGGAAGAGAAAATATGTGAATGGCAAATGTGTGGAAGTCGACTGTACATAGAAAACGTCCCACGGCCCACGGCTCATTGGCATCACTGCTGATGAATATTCTTAAAGAACTGTTGTTGTTGATGTTTGGCCCTAGGGAAAATGGAAATCCCTATAAAAGTTATTAGCCTCTCAATAGTGATTTTTATTAGTTCCTTTGGGGTAGACGACAAAAAAATCGTAAAAACCAAAAACTTGTTTAGAATATTGATAAGTGCATATATTTTTGCGAAATAAATTGTTCTCCTATGTTCACGGAATGGCGTTTTAGTCTGTATATAAATAATTATAATTTAATTATAGGCGTTGTAGGCCCATTTCTAAAATGTTGCACGAAAAAAAAAAAATGGCAATCTCAAATTGAACGCATCCATGTAAGAGTTACATTTTCGGTTTGTTCAATTTCATGTTAATTAAATAATATTTATCCCATATCAATTTCCACGAATCTTCTGTACTCTCATTTAAAATCATTTTTGAAAATCACTTTAATTTCATTTAAAATACAAGTATTCTAATTACTGATCTTCTGAATTCTTATGATTTCATTTATATTTCAGATTACCTACGCATTAACGTAAATACCGTTATAAATTAAGATGGCCACTGAAAAGCAAATTTTAACCGAAGAGCAAGTATTGTCGGTGGCCAAAAAAATTTGGGATCTCGATTTTAAATTAATCAATTATAAAATAGGTCCATTTTCCAATGAAAGGCTGGGCTTCATGAGTCTACACAAAAGCCTAAATATGGAAATAGAAGAAATGAAATCCAAAACCAAACGATCGACGTCCGTGTTCCTGAAATGTCTACCCTCGAAAGATGATCCCTTAGCAGTATACATGACCGACATGGGTGTGTTCGATCGCGAAATTGCTTTTTATAGGGACATCGTGCCATCATTACGTTTAAATTTTAATGAAGATCCCTGGTGTCCTATGAGTTACGGTATTACTGACAATGTAATAATCTTGGAAGATATGAGAAACAAACATTTCTCTCTGGCACCATCAAAAGTATTCAGTTATGATGAAATGAAATATTTATTGTCAGCAATAGCTCGTATGCAGTCGGCGTCAATACTTGCTGAACATCGTCTGGGAAAGCCGTTAGATGAAGTTTACCCAGAAGCATTTAATATGGAACCTTTGTTAAAACCAAACAGTTATTTTAGAAAGTGGTATCAAACAGGAATCAATTTAGGGATCCGACTGGCTAAAAAGCTTGGCTTAAACGCCAGCAATATACAATCAACTGGAGATAAATTGTTTGAATCATTGATGTCTGCAAAAGGAAAGCAAAATGTGGTAACTCACAGTGACCTTTGGAGCAATAACATCATGTTTAATGGCGAATCAAAGTGCGTTTTGCTCGACTTTCAATGGACAAGATATTGCCCCCCTGCTCAAGATGTTATATTGGTATTACATTACTGCAATGATAAGGAATTCAGAGCCAAGCATATGGACGATTTGCTGAAATATTATTATGAGGAAATGACACGAATTCTGCAAAAGCACAATGTAAAAGTGTTTTCTTGGGAGGAATTTATGGGAACAATAAAAGAGCAAACTGTTGTGGCGAAAATTCTAATGGTTCTGTGTTTCCCTTCCATATTTATGGATGGAAACGATTGCGCTGAAATGATGAATGATTCGAATCGATTCACAGAATTTATGTATTATGATAAAGCACCAGTGACAATGTCTCTTCTTAATCGAGGAGGAGAATATGAAGCGAAAGTAACTCAAGCTGTGATTGAACTCGTTGAAATAAGCGAAACTTTAAAGTAGATAGATGTGTTAATTAATCATTGTCCAAAACGATTAAGACATTTATCATTTTGCTATCTTTTTCTTTTGAAAAATGTTAGAATTTTGATTTTCATTTATTTTGAAAGTATAATTCTTAAGAATAGATTTATTTTTCTTAGTAAATAATATTTTTGCATTTAAGTAAAATGATAATTTAAAGGAAATTAAGTTATAACATTCATTTTTGAGGAGAATTTTTATTAGAATGAATGAAACGTTAATACTTACAAATATGAATATTGGAATACATATATCATAGAGCACTCTTCATTACAAACATTAAAATGCATATGGAATATTTCTTTTAATACAAATTTTGCATGTAGATAAGCATCATTTAAACATTGTTATTAAAACGCATAAAAATATGTTTACTGATAAATCTTTTATATGACAATTTTTATTTTTGTTCACCTTTATATTTTATTAAAAATATCTTTAATAATTTGTAAATGTTACAAAGTGCGAAATTATGAAATTAAACGTTAAAAATGAATAAATAGGTATTGTAATATATATTTTTATATCACATTATTTCGTTCACGTACGTATACATGTTAAAATACATATAATTAATTAAATATATACTTGTAAAATTCTAGTATATTTTTTATAAAATTTTTCCCACACATAACAAGTATTAGTTCAGTCACATTTTCTTTATCAAGTTTTTATGAAGTGTGTATTAAATATCAATTTCAATTGCAATGATATGCGGTTGATTATGTAAAGAGAATCATTATTACAAGTAATAATTGTTACTTCAGAAATTGTCGATATTAATTATAATAGTTTAAAAAACCCTGTATATGTACAAAATGTATATTATAAAATCCAAAATGTTTCTACTAAATTTTCTATATTAGTTAGTTGATATGTTTGGACTTCATAATAATAAAAATTTAATTTAATACACTCTTATTAAATTAACAATCCATATATATATGTATTGAGAGAAATATGACAGAAAAAATTACTGCTTTTAACTGTGTTTCAGATGTATATCCGTCTTTCAGTAAAAATTACTGTTTTTTAAAAGCAAAGAAACTACTTTTAATTGTTATATTTATAAATGAAACAGAAATATTTCCTGTTACAAAAATGTAATTTTTACTGAAAGGCGGATATGTATCTGAAACACAGTTAAAAACTATGGTTTATTTCATGACATTTCTTTTAAAATTGACTAATCAAAATTTTTTGGCGAGGTTATGCCATTTTTAAAAATCTCAAATGCAACTAGATGCTCTCTCAATATTGATCACAAGAAGTAACAACAGAAGTAATCCATCAAAATTTGGATTAGGCGAAAATATATATATACAAATATATCTTTATCTAGCTATAGGTTCAGGTCAATTGCGATGATTTTACGACAGGTTTAAAAACAGAAAAAATGGTCATAGACCCAGAGCCATCAGCTTAATTATTTGTTTCAAAAGAAGAAGATGACAGAGGCATAGACATTCTGTGAGAAGTTCCAATTAAATAAATTTAAATTCTCCTTCAATAAATTAAAAATTTTAAGTTAAAAAAGTGCCTCAGACACATATTTTTGTACTCATTTCGGAAACTGTTCCTAAACCTGTCATTAGTCTTATCTATATGTATGTGTATATACATGTACATAAATTTATAACATATACAATTAAAACATTAAAGTCATGGTAAATATAAATATATGAATTTTAAAATTATCTAGCAAAATTTCTCATTTAAGAAATTTATTAACTGAAGTAAACATTACTAATTAAAAACTTGAAATATTGCATTTACTAGAATCTAAATTTGTAGGGCGATACTTTTATTAAAATTAAAATTTTACTGAATTTATTGTTGGAAATTGTAGTTATTACTGTAGTTAAAAAGTTAAAAATAAAAATTATTATTTTATTAATAATATCCTTTTGGACGATGCAAAATTCTTTTAAAATATTTTCTGTAAAGGATTGGTTGTCTTAAAAAGAAAATCAAACGATTATTTTTGTTTAATAAAGGTATTATATACCGAAAAAGATTATGTTCTTTTGACCTTTTTGCTTAAATCAAAATAGAAATTCTTCGTATACAATATTTAATAAATAATAGACAATTAAATCTAATATTATGTACGCTTAAAGCAAATTCTATTTCAATAAAATAGAATTTTTTAATGTTTATTTTTAGCTATTATTATGAAATACTACTAAAACATTTGTAGCAGTTATTGATTTTTTTCATAAAAAAAGAATATAAAATATTTTTGATAAAAAACAAAAATGTAAAAGAGTATTAAATTAATTTGATAACTCGATAAGATTTAAAAGCACACCAGGAATTTGTAACATCATTCAACATAAGAGATTCCTTAAATTTAAATTACTTGAATAACAACATTTGCAATTAAGAATTACAATTTAGTTTCATTCTTAAATATATTTGATTCACTTTGTAACCTTTTACGTACAGCTTCTCCAGTGTGGATGAAATTGTTTTGTGCTTGAAGTCTTTGTCGAGCTCGTTCACCTTCACGTTTTATAATTAGCTCTTCAGTGTGGAAAGCTTCTCGTTTAATTTGTTCTCGCAGTTTACGAGGCGTGCCTGATAAGCACCATTGAACAGTCATTGTTACTAAACCAACTACATTCTGAAATTAAAAGAAATCACATTAATAAGATTTATTATTTCATTTATTATAAACATTTGAAAAGTATAATTCTTAAAATGTTTCAAATAATAATTAATCAATTATCATTAAAAAACTATAATATTTCTCTATATCTATCTCTTTATATTCAATCTTACTTGGCACAAAAGTTCTATGTAAGAGTTCAACCACCCATTTTTTGGGATTCGTGCATTATGCTTTTCGTATTGTATTACCTTGTTGTAAGCATTTCACATTTACCCAAGCCTATGTTTGTAAGTAGGCCGATGTATCAGAGTGTTTTATTCATCAAAGTCATGTTAATACATAGGTTTGAATGACAAGTCCAAACACACCACACCTTTCCATTCCCAAAAATTATTAAGTAAAAAGGAAAATAATACATAAAAGTCTATTTATATTTTAATTCGAACTCTAAATAATGACGAGTCTAATAAAAAAGAACAAAAAAGAAGTATTATAAGTAAAAGTAGTTTAAATACATTCCGAGCTTCACATATAATAATATAACAATTCAGTAATGTCAAATACAAAAGGAAATATAAACATAATATTTGTAATATTATTAAGAAAAGTAGTTTAAGCTTGCGTGAAAACGTGACATTTATAATGAATCAAAATACTTCAATACACCGAGCATTCCAAGGAAGGGTTATCCCTCCTTAGCCTATAGGTTTAGGCAAATGCGGAATATTTATGACAGGGCTAAAAGAGGTATAGGATAAATCGATGGATTTCCAATAAATGTGTGGTTGAACTCCCCCACAGAATTCCGGGTCAAGAGGTTGAACGTAAAGAAAATATAAAAAAAAAACGCTTTTTTCTGTTTTTATTACCTGGAAAACAACAATAAAGGCTAAACGAGCGGCGAGTATATGCCAATAAATTGTTGGTCGTTTATATGGCAGTGTAGGATGATCGGGTGGATTCCGATATTCTGCGTAACGACATGAGGTAATATTATCAAAGGAACTATGTCGAGGGGCAGTCCCGTTAGCAAAATGGTCTGTATTGAAGTAAGCGAGACTATAATTTAAAAATCCAGCATCTGTATGGTCCAGACTAACAACCATCGAGTATACCAATCGAGGGATGAAATTCGAAGAAAAGGCTATAATAAATGCCTAAAACAATATTAGAGTTAATTTTCCATTTACAAGAGTTAATTGCTTTTCAGTTAAAGAAAATTGAATTAATAAAATGATAAATTACATTTGTCATAACAGATATGCGAGCGAGTGCATCCAATATTCGAGCCCAAATTCCAATATCGCGAGCACGTCGAGGAACTGGTCTTCGGTAATGCCGTAAAAATTTTGTAGCATCTAAACGCATTTCCAAAACATTGTTGGCTAAAGCGAAAAGTGGAGCCAATGGAAATGCAACAACAAATAAAGTTATAAAGCCAAATTGAATTACCATTTCGAGATATTCATCATATAAACCTCTTGGACCTATTTAAAGCATAATTTAATAAATACTTAAATGTTCATTAAAATATACAGATAATAATAATACTTCAAGGGCATTACATTACATAAAATAGAAAGAAAATATTATAAATTCAAATATTTTCTATCATGAAATAATTTCTGATTAATATTTTATAGAGACCCTTTTACATTAATTCATTGAAAAGAAAACTAATAAATTAACTTACTCCAATCCAGTAACTTTAAATCACGAATCCATTGACTTCTAGGTGCAATCGGATCTTTTTGTTTGAGACCCGTGTGTATTCGAAAAAGTGCCCACCATTTCATTAAAATTGGAAACACCATTTCAACGGCAGTGTATAAAGCTTGCTTACCAACCATTATAATTGTTAATTGAATGCAAAGTTCTAATAAACAGCCACCAGGAGAACATTCTTCTTGCCTTGAGAAATGATTGTTTCACGTTTAGACAGCTACCGTGTATAATAATATGAATAAACTAAACAATATTTTATATCGATTGAGTATATTTAATCTTTTGATAACAAACCTATAGCCAAATATACGGTTATACTTCTTAGGATAACCAACGAACTTTCCCTTCAAAAATGCTATATAAAATATAGAGGCGTAGTAATTTATGAACTGAAATAGATAGATCTTCAAAGTTAAACTGTCATCAAATTCAGCTTGCGTTCTCAACAGTTCCATTTCAGTCAAATAAACTGCAAGCCAATCATATATGTAATTTAGAACCAGAATACATGCCTGTAAAAATAATGATAATAATAATACAAATTAAAGAAACGTTACACATATTATTACTCGGTTAAAATATGGAAAGACTTTTACCAGATTTAAGGCAGCGGCTATAGCTGGTAAAGCAAAAGTTTCATAATAAGTGGAGTCAACTTCTCTTCCAAATAAAGAGTTAGTCGTAACCCTTGCCATTCTGTATAAAACAACTGCAAAAACTGACGCTATAGCCACCGAAGCTAATAGCAGTACAATTGAAAAACTGAAAAATGTTGCAGGTACTCGTACTTTCCAAAAACTTACGTGCGGTTCCTTTTCTCTTGTTATTGCATTTATCTGCAAATAATATTTACAATTAATTTATTTACATTAATAATTAATAATATTTGATATTAATATAATTCTTAGTTTTAATCCAGTATTCGAATGGTAAGTACCTTTTCCTTCACTTTAATAATTTTGGCTTTTGATAAGGCAGCAAGATATTGAGGACGTGGATGTTCGGCTGTACGATCCCACCCAGCAAGTCCCCAATGGTAAGTTAATTCTGCAGTTCTTCGCTTCCATAATTCCAGATATAATACAGACCAAAATGCCATAAAAACTGCAAAAATTGTAACTGCAGGATTATCAAATATGTGGGTAACCTGTGATAGTAAGCATGTTTCACTCAGTTTCCAATAATCACAGGTGGTATCACATTGAGGACACATTATCACATTTTCAGCCCACCTACTGCACTCGTCTTGATCATGTGTAGTGACGTATATGACTCCTAATAATTATAATTAAAGATTAACTGTTTAGTCCACAATAGTCAATGATATAAAAGTATATTAACTATTAATTAATTAGATTAATATTAGATATATAGAAATAAAATGTAACAATACATTGCACAGGATTTCTTACCGTATAAAAAACAGAGTAGACCAGCTATACTAGCAGGGATAAGCATGTACGTGTAAAATCCAAGCCAAGCAAAGTAAATTGCAAAATTAACACCAAAATATTCTTGAATAGTGTCTAAAGGTTGTAACTTGATCCACTTTCTGGTAGAACCCCATTCTTCCAAAAGTAAGGCTCGAATACTTCCCTCTTGTTTATGCGTTCCCTATTATCAACTTCTTAATTATTTATATTAAGGAATTACATTTTAGGTAAAAGTAAAAATATCATATTAAGCACTCATTTTATAGTCAATAAGTTACCGAATAAATGTAATTGGCAATTTAATTTCTTGCAGAACATAGGTGCATAGATTTCACATTTGAGTATAAAAGATTTTATAAATGGGCAAATAAATTTGATATTTATGTTTAGCAATATCATTATATAAAAATTTATTATACATCATGTAAAGGGTATGCTGCCGAATAAACTCCCTCTGCCAAAAGGCGCTGAATTCCCTCAGATTGTCTTTCCAAAATAAAGTCTGCTATCATCACTCGTATGTTCATTGAAAAAAAATTTTTGTCCTCTGTATCGAATCTGCAATTTGTTATCTTTATTATTTATATTAATTTTATTACAAATCAATTGTGATGATGCTTTGAATGGAATTGTCATATTGAAACTTACAGGTAATCCTTATCCCTAGAAAATTCAGTGGCTAAACGATATTTTTTCGGGGGAAATTTCTGCGAATCCAGTTGTGCAAAACTAAACAGTCTTATGAACCATGATTTGGCGTCGTTAAATAAATCATTGTTACTTTCAATGATTTCCTCGTCCGGTAATTCATTGATTGGCATTCTAAGTTTCATAATTTCACAATACCGGCATAAGACTTCCTAGGTTTCATTAAAGTGATATTCGTTTGGTTATTAATTTATTACAGAATATTTCTTTACTATTTCTATTTATTTTCATTGTTTTATTCACCTTTGGTGCGCGTATTTTAACAAAGCATAATTGTCGATTTTGTTCATATTCTAATTCTAAACCTTGTTCTATCAAACTATTCTCAAAATCTTCTCTTCTTTGTGCATTACTTTGGTTGTTATTATCGACGTAAGCTAATACAAAATCAACTCCTTCATTTTTTTGTACATTTTCAGTTAAAGATGTGTTCTATAAGAATTAATCAATTAATTCAAGTTATTAATTATTATATAAATGAAACACATAATACTGAAGTACATAAAATCAAAAATCTACTACGTACACATTACATAAAAATAACCTAAAATTTAAACATTTTATCTGAATATTTATTAGTCTGTAATATGTGTTTCATAATTATTTCACCTTTTAAAATTTATGAATCTTTAATTGTAGATGAAAAAAATTGTAAACACTGAACAAGTTTTTATAAGAATTTTACAAATACTACTGATTCTGTTTATATGATAACCCATTTATTACAATCCAAGTTAACAACTGAAATTTCTGATTATAATTGTTATAAAAGTAATAATTGATAATTGCAATTTTGTACATTATTAGTTGCTTAAATTAGTTGAATAAATTGTTAAATTAAACAAATGAAATTTTAACAGAACAAATATATTGTTCTTTCAAAACAATTTTTTATACAAAAATAATTGTGCTAATTACTTTACTTTTGAAACAAAAACACTTTTTCAAGCTTTAGTTTCTTGTTTACAAAAGATACAAAAAACATATAAATCAATTTAAGTATTTAACAGGATCTCTTTGATGACTAATAATTAAAGTAGGAATGGCAGTTATTATTTAAGTGAATATCAATCTGCGTTTTAAAAATAATGTATCGTTTCATAACAAATCGCAACGCAAGCAATAAATTTTAATACTTTCATAATCATGCATTCGATCAAGACCATTTTTAAAGCAAAAATAAATTTTAATAATAACTATAACAATTTTAATAATAACTATAACAACAATTGTAGATTAATAAACATTTTGGTCCATTATTTAAACATTTTTAATATATAGAATAAGTACAGTATTTATATTTATTAATATACATAATAATGCATTAATTATATACATTATTTATATATAATAATACATTATTAAGTATCAATACATAACAATAATAAAGAAAATACTATTGCATAATTTATAATTAAATTAAAAAAAATATAATATAAATTATAATCTAATATTCTTATATTTACATATTTTAGACATTTAAAGAGGTGAACAAAATAGAATTTAAGACACTTAAATAAACTTTAATTTCAATGGAATTTAGTAATTCCCTTGAATGTCAGTTAAAAATATTTAAAAGTAAAGTTTATCGTTTACTTGTATAGGAATATCTCGCCCTTCAAGTTGTATCATCTTTGATATAACATCTTGGTTACTTTCTCTCTCTGCATCAACAGAAAAGTTGCCATTCACAAATCCATCCATGTCGCAATTATTAAACCTAAGAAGATTAACATACAAAAAAATTACACTGACACTTAAAACCGACCACTTTTTCTTACAACGTTTCAAATACTTCCTCAACTAAATTCATAAATAAAACTCATTTTTTCACTCAAATAAAATTGCAAATATCTTTGATGATAAAGAAACTATAAGAAGAAGACACGTACATCGTTTAACTCTATGAAAATGTTCTGACGGAAAATCCATTACAGACTGGGAATGACAGTAGCGGCAAAAAAAGATCATGAATCATGAAAATTCACATATGTAAGCTAACCTTTGTAATCCGATAACGCTTGAAAAAAAAAAAAAGAAAATACAATACAGATCAAATGCTATTAAACTGATAATTTCTTACTCACTTGGACCGACCCTTCCGCAAAAGTTAATCAATCATCGTCGGCTTATCTGAGAAATTCATCGCTTAAAATACAATCACACTGACCAGTCGCTCTAATATCGGGGAAATATCACAGAATTGTCAGATCTCTTGGCATCACATGTGCCGAGGCGTTGTGTTAAATTCTATTAATATATTTATGGTCTCATTTTAAAACAACTGTTATCTGTTTAATAAGAGAGACGAGGAAAAAAAAAATAAAAACAAGTGCAAACACAACCGTCTATCTTTAGACCTCCGACGCGGTATCATATTTTGGTTGTTTTGACAAAACGCAACAGTTGGGAATCCACTTCTCGTTTGACAGTTAGTCTGTCCTTATCTGCTAGGAAGGTTGAAAAGGGACAAATTCCACCGCCCAATGCAGAATTTGCTGCTCTTGTTTACACAGCACTGCTTTCATGGAAAAAAAGTAAAATGTCAATATCATGAATTTAATTTCGGTTAATAAACATTTAATTTTAACGATGTATTGTTAAATTTCGTTAAAAATACAAAAAATTTTCAAAGTGAAATTTGAATTGTTCACTTTGAATGTCATTACTCAAAAAAAATCTTTATAAATAAAAGATTTTTAAATTGAACAGTACATCATTATAATTAAATGGCATTTAGATGAAATTAAATTCATGATATTGTAATGTAAAGTATAAAAGAAAAATGTGTACGGAATTGAAATAAAAGGACTCCTGCAATCAAAATAAAGAAATATAATTGAAATAAAAATTAGAATAAGTTTAAAGTATTAAAGAATAATGAAGTTTTCTTTAAAATCGAAAGGAAAAGGGAGGGATATAATTGTTTAAATTATACTTAAATTATATTTTAATCGTACAGGATTTGCAATAGTTTGCAGTGTTCAAAAATGACCTTTATTTTGATAAACTTTAGATACAAAATTAAAATATAATCTACTAAAGAAAATATTAAAAATTATGAAAGTATAATACATTTTGAAGTACTATAATATAGGCTTTTTATTTATCTAATTATTCTGAATTTCATATAATTTTTGGTTGCAATGTTCTATCATTGACCACTGAAACTCATACTTCTCAACGTATTTATATATTTTTTATCCTTCAAATTCTTGTTACAGAAGTTTCATATGTACATTGTAAATTATACAAATCATGTCGTAAATTACAGACGCATACATGTTCGAATATTCGCGGACATTACTTACACTGCATATTAAAAACCAGATAAGAGAAATTTTTAAATTCAAAAAAACAAAGTCTTACTTCCAATGTTCTTTTCCTTTCGTTATCTTAATATTAGTTTCCTTTCAACTTTGAGTTAACTAATTCTAAAAAAATAAGCCATATAAATAGACATATGAAAATGGCGGTTGTTTTATTAAACCACTTCGTAATTTTCGGTAGAAAATACACTTTCATGTGAGAATCTAACAGGACTCTCATCTTCAACATTCAATACATCAGTGATCTGAAAGAAAGAAAACAATTACTTAAAAATTTTATGGTTAATTAAAAACTGATTAAAACTAGGTCTCATCGTTTATATTTTTAAAGTAGAACTTCTTACAGACAGGTTGGTAGCCCTTCATCTTCGGCTAGGGCTACCAACTTAAAACCACATTTTTATGAAAAATATTGTTTCTATTATTGATCAAAATAATATTGCTTACTCTGATTTTGGCATAAGGCGTTTTTGATGTAAACATTACGCGAAGTGGAAAGAAATCTGATGGATTAGAACGTGGTGCAGAGAATTCCATGGAGCCAGTTTTTGTTGAGGCATCAACCAGCGGCAAAGACCATAGTAAAGTGTTCCTGCGACCTTCATGAGAATAATGGCCATCACATTCGCCAACGACTGGATTACATCCGGATGGCAAGGGAATGCTTATTTGAACATTATTCAGTTCGAGTTCAAGATGTTCTAATTCGTATTCAATGTTTACATCACATCCTCCATCTCCATTTTCAGAAGGCCAACAATTTACTATAATAATAAATCTCATTAAAGTAAGCCAAATAAAAATATTTAATTATTTTAACTAGAATCATTATATTAATCATTAATCTCTTATAGATAATACAAACTTTTCCAAAATGTTATTTGTTGTTATTTAATAGAAAAAGGATTTATAGATGATATTATTAAACATTACTAATATAACATGAATTATTAAAAAAGAAGCATATTTTCAACAAAACCTTATTGATTGCATTACTAAATTAAAAGATTTGCACAAATGTATTTCGATTTTAAATTGAATTTTATACAATAGTAATTCAATTAATAATTTAATCGCTATATATAATTAAAAATTAATATATACTTGTGATTGGTAGTGCGCTTTCATCAGGATTTGGCAATCTCCATTTGAGAACACCAACATCCGTATTTAATGGGAATGGCTTAGATGGTACTTTGAGACCAATTTGTCCTCGAGCTTTAAACATTTCTTTATCAACGTTTGGATGAGTCTGAAGTTGAATGCCACGTCTATCAGCGTTATCCAGTTGAACTCGAATTTTTCCCCATTTTTCATCTGAAATACGCAGTGTAACTAAACCTTGTAACTCGAAGTGCTGAAGAACTCCATCTCGGCTAATGCGCACATGAAGCTTCTCATCTTGTTTCAAATGAACACTAAAATGACAATTATAATTAAATTATTTAAAAGTACACGTCAAAATTATATTAAGTAAAACACAACAATAATGTTGATTATACTTACGGTTCTCTATTAATAATGGATTCTGTATTAATTGGCAGAGATTTGGTGCTTGTGTTGTTTACAGTCGGTGAAACTACATTTTCACCTTCTTCTTTCAGTTGGTCTACAAATGAATCCACATCACGAGATTTTGCACTCAGTTTCATTCCTGTTCCTCCAGTTAGTTTTCTGAAAACAAATTTTTTTTACAATACTGTTGCTAATTAAATTTTCAGGAATAACATTCATTGCATACATTGAAACTGTTCCAATTTATTGCTTGATTTTTAATATATAATATAATTTTGAAAACTCCTGAAAAGCATAATTTAAAAAAAAATTAAAAGCTGAAAAAAATTGTGATTTAATATAATGAAGTATTTTCAATTTTAAATAAATTGTAATCAATACACAGCAGAGACTCTTCTTTTTATCACATTATGTTTTGGAATAAATACATGCTATATGAAACTATCAAAATAATAATGCAGTTTATCAAACGAACGTGAGACACATATTATTATAATAATAATAAAAAATAAAATACCTATTTATTGTTACTATTTCAAAGTTACCAATGTTTTCTTTCTTCCTAAAAAAGTGGAATATACATTTGTTTAAACATTTATTTCTGACATTTTCAATGATAAAATTTGTCAAGAATATTTTTGATAAATTTTGAAATTTCATGTAAAATATTCTTTTTGTTTATCAAACATTACGGAAAATAGTAAATAAATTAAATTTGACAAATGGCGCCAATCACGTATGTATATGCATACACAAATGTTTGTTCAGATGAATCAATTAGAAGGCCATGTATTATGTAAAATTAATTATGTCGCTAAAAATGAAGTAACTTATATTTAAACCATATAAATACTTCTTTTTATGTGACAACATGTATATATTACTTTTGTTTAACATTCGGTTATCAAATTTATATATATGAAACATACTGTGCCGGTGGGAACGTGGGTTTGGAAGAATCTGCGTAATAAGATGACGATGTATCTCCCACAGAGTGGCTGACAGAATAGTTGCTTCCGCTGCCATGACCACTAACAAACGAGGATGCTTTACTTCCTCCTTTTTTGTTGGCTTCCAATCGCTGTCTTTGCAATTCTTTAGCTTTTTCGCGCATCTTATTCTTGGCTTCGCGTTCTTGAGTAATTCTTACAGCTTGATACACTCGTTCTTCGTGAGAGTCCATTTCAACAAATGTTCTGATTTGTGATATATTGACACTCTCTCTATAGCCCAATGCAACGATCTCATCAAAAGCAAATATCAAATTAAAAGCATTTTCAGCTATTTCTGATTCATCCATTGATTTGCAATATTCTGGAATCTAAAAGTAAAATTAGCTATTAAATAAATTGATTTTCAATGTTACAGATAACTTAAATATTTATCTAAAGATTAAATTAGATATTAACAAATACAAATTTGAAGAAATATTTTGATTCAAACTTAATATATACAAAAGTATGTATTAGTTAAAAATGCAGTTTAAAATAAATTACTTGCACACTTTGAATACCTGACTTGCAAGAATATTTCTAATTTCATATAAATTGATATTCAATGCTTTAAACTTCTTCTACATTATATTCATCATATTATATGAAGAAAATTACATATATGAATAACTATACTTACAACTCGAACAAAAAGTCGTAGCGTCTCTAAATCTTCCAAAATGTTGCTGGCTTTCGTAGTAATAAGCAGCATGTACAGTTTTTCCAGTGGTTGATAAACATATCTTACAGAATCTGTTTCTACAAAAGTGTGCTGCTTTCCTGCTCTCATTAACTTTGGGAATGCTGCTAAAAGCCCTTCTATTCTTGCTTTTGTCATTTCGACAAACTGTCGAGAGATGAGAACTGTAATAAAATAATTTTATTACAAAATACTTATTCCAGATAAGATAAGACAAAATAAATATTTAAACTGGATTAATTTTGTTAGAAGTCAGTAAAATTTGAACTATTTGAAGGACAAGTAAAAGCTTTTAAATCTGACTCATTATTTCTTGCAGTACTTCCTTTTGCATCTGAACATTAGTATACAGATATTGATTTCTTATTCATCAATTTTTAAGTCTACATTTATGTAATGTAAACTATATTGATTTATTCATTGGTAAATATTTGTTTCTAAACTAAAAATACATTATTATGTATGTAAAATATGGCACTAATATTTCAATACAGTATATTCACTTTAACAAGCAAAGTAATTACGTTATTTATTTGTTGTTTAAGTAACAAGTTACACCCCATCCTTATTTATTTATCTATTAAAATATATCATAGAAAGAAAGATAAATAAACGAATCTTTTAATTCTATTGATACTTCAATTAGTTTAACAATTAATTTAATATTTAAAGTAGTGGAACAGCAAACTACCCAAAGTGACATTTTTCAGATTTTTATTTAAAAAATGACAGTGAGTCGTGACACTGTTGACACATCTCGTGTATTAGTCGACAATCGAAAGGAAATATTTTTAAAAAAATTACTCACTTTTGCCCATCCTGGTACATATTGAAGCTGCAATAAGTACCTGAAAAAAGACAACAATGTGATAATTGTCATGCAGGAAATAATTGGTAAAATATTCGGTGTCGTTGGAGCCATGACTCAATTTTGACATCTGTTGTCAAAGTAAGTCCGATGGCTGCAGGCCGAAACCGTCCGAGCGATAATAAACACGAGGACATAAATCGCGACAAAACTTACCATTTTAATGGATATTTCGCGGTGAATGCGATACTTCTTTTTCACGTCAACGAAAATTATTTGTGCCGCAAGTATGCATTCGACATTACCACCGCGAAACACCGTGCACGGACCTTCAAAGCGCGCTCTATAGCTGACGTGTACAGACGTGACGTTCGTGTGAGCATTGGCGCGTAATTCAAAAATTCAATCTTAAACAAGAAAAGGAATATTTTTTTCTTGTTTTGTTGCTTTCCAAAAAAAAAGAGGAAAAGGTGATCGTGTCAAGGAATTACAGAGTTTATGTTTCATCCATTCTTTGGATGCATGTCATTCGATGTACAGATAATGCATGCGTCATTAAATACACAACTGATACATTAGGTAATTTAAATAAATTATTTTTTTAAACTTAAATTTATAATTATGTAATTATAATTATGGATAATAATACTTTTAAATTTTTAATTTAGACTATATAGTTAATTAATATATAATTTAATTAAATTGAATTAAATTAACTAATGTAACAATTACACATATGAGAAATATATGGACTCATTGCCCATGTTCCAAAATAGACTGGTTAGCACTAGGTTAGTGAGACAAACTTATAATTTTCAATAAGCCGGAGAAGGATGCAGAATTTTTCAAATTTTTGCGCTCCCGTAAGCATCCAATGTCATTTTCCGAATACGCCATGTGTTTCGGATATGTTCCGTATTCGATTTCTCTACTTATCCTATCTCTCAGACAAAGAATGGGTAAAGCAAAAACGAGAGTTAGATAAGGATATGTATACTCTGTATTACCAATTTGCCTCAGGTACACGGGGAAAAAGAATGGAATAGAATCAACATTGTCAGACTAATGGCGCTTTCGAGAACGATTCAGTTTCAGGCGGAATGTAGTTTCTCACTTCTTCTGACCATTACCATGCTTCGGGGGAGAAAAGGACAGAAACTTCATTCCGCTTGAAGCTGAATCGTTCTCGAAAGCGCCACATGTTAAGTGGCGTATTCGGAAACTCACTTTAGTATAACTTCAGTATGAAATGTCGGTAGAATATGAAAACATATGTTCGTAAAGTTATCAAAACTTTCAACTGTTTGGTTACTTTTCGAACACGCGTTAAAGAAAATTTTTATAACTTATCT
>JABFPN010003642.1:0-17428 GCA_022817305.1 Leptoteleia sp. ZL-2020
CCTCATACATACCAAGCGTTACGAACTGGTACGGCGCCCTATTTGGAAACCAAATCGGTGCCCGATTTGGAAACGTGGAAAACGAATCAGGGCCACATCTAGTTCCATGCTGAATTTCTACTTGGGATTATTAAGACGGTCAGAAAAAAACCTTACATTATCTAAACAGACGCTTTCTCTCCTACCCCACGGCACCTGTACGTCCTCAGATATATTTTGTATGTCAAGTATATCAAGTTCTAATAAATAAATTTACTTGATTTATAAATTTGGTTAAAATAAATGAATACTTTCAAAGAAATTCAATTCTTGAATATAAATAAGTGGCCTTTATATGAAACAAATAAGTTTACTTTATTTATTAATTTTTCTCTGGGTGTATTGAAAAAATTTTCTGTATCATTTTTTTCACAGTTCTGAAATTTGCTAGATTCTGAACCATGCGGAAAAGCAGTGATTTCTGAACACGTATGTTGAAAAAGTATCTAAGTCAAAGGAAAGGAAGCGTGATATCATGCAAAATTTAATTACTTTTGTTTATGTAAAATAATACATTTAATGGTATTAGCTAATCTTAAAATTTATTTATATTATTTATATTGTAGAGGTGATTAAGTTGCAAACTTGATATTTTATATTAAATTTTGTATAAAAACTAGAGTATACGATCCGAAAGTAGTTACCTTTTTTCAATTTACAATTGAAATTCTCACACTATCCACAAGAAGATTTTTTTATTTTATTATCTATAAAAATTGTTTTCAATCTGGTTGCTTCGGCCTTTTATTTGATATCGTCATAGTAAAATTTATGAACTTGATTTTATGTAACTTAAATACCTGATGTTATTCATATGATAACATAATTAATCCGGTGTTATCAAGTTTAAAAATTGAAGCGTATAATGTGTTTGACAATATGTTTACTCGTTCGTCCTCTTATCTCTCATAATTGTGTACAATTGAATAGAAATGAAAAGACAAATTTGAACTTGCATTTAAAAATAAATATAAATTTGACATCAGAACTGTATTGAATTTGATATAATGAACTTGAGGATTTTATCAGAGCTCTGTACTTATTTCAAGAATGTTCAATTTAAATCATTAATATAAAAGTACTATTAACCACTCATAAACCGAGAAGATATTCACTCTATTTTCAGTAATCTAATCTCTTATTTTATAGGAGAATAAAATTTAGTAGCGATTCTAGATGCAATGTATAGTGCAGTGTATATAACTCTATATGCAACGGTGCACCAGATTTTGGAGCATGATAAATATGAAATTTGACACTTCGCAAATCCCAAAAGTAATCTGTTGTAAAGATATTAGCACGTCTAAATGATACAAAGTTTTAGATCTTCATATTCACGTTTTGTGGCCCCCCAGATACTGATTCAGCAAACTCACTTACAGTTTATGAGTAATTTAACTGAAATTGTACCCTGTGACGTGACAAAAGCATTAAATAAACTGTTCCATGTGCTCACTACCAGCTTGGAAAGAGTATTTCCTTGAATAATTATAACGCTCTACAATTGCCTTCATTACACGTTATATTTAAACTATGAGTAACATTTTCTTCCTCTTCTAATTTACACTGTATGACGATGCAAACGTAGAGCTTTCCATTTAATGAAAAATTCGTCATTTTCATACGAAGAATAACGTTTCAGCCCTCGAAATCATTCTTAAAAAGTAAAGCTTAAAGTGAAGTTGCAGTTGTTAGATAAATTACGCGCGCATCCTTTAATAAATTAAAGAATTTATTGTGCTTGTGAAAAAAAAATTTTAAGGGTACGCGACATTTATTCTAGTTAAGTATATTGTTTGGGAATACTATATTGTTTAACCATCTTCCTTTTCCCCTGCTCTTTGATAGACTTAGTAAATTTCAATGTAATTTTCATCAGTGAATAACGAAAATAGGTTTCTGTGTATTAATTTTATCCCCATCCCCATCAATTTAATTCACTGACCTAAAATGTTTTAATAATTTATAATTCAAAGAAGTTTATCAACTCGTAATGTAGTAAAATTAATTTAAATAAACAAAGAATATTCTTTTACCTCGTGCTTCAATTGAAGAGGAAAACAGTCGATTTGATCAATTTAGAGAAACTGAAAAAAAAAAAACGTGCAACCTGTTCGAAGGATGCGGACTTCGAAGAAATAAATATAAATTTGCACAATTCAGTAAACAGAATTCGATTTTATTAAACACGATTGTTTTACAAAACTTAATAATACACATTTAAGATTATGTCCACGCTAATGATATGTTAAATGTATAAATCATGCGGATACAAAATCAGTCATATCACAGTATGAGAGTAACTTTGTTTTTGTGTCTTGGGTACAAAAATAGTGTTGCCGAGTAAATTGATAATCGTAGGTAATGAACAAAATATGTCAGCCACATATTTATTCATAGATGGTTCCTATTCGTGCAAATGCCGTCGTGAAAATATGCCACATCAATTATTATTGCAGATAAGGTCCGAATATCTTTTTCACGAGTAAGCTAAGAGTTTACGATCGATACAAACATATAATCAGTCGTCATTTATCACTTTTTTGCTGCGTTGTGATTTTGCATTAAGATACAAGGTCTGCTGTAACATATTTCGATTCAATACATGATATCGAATATTAATTTTCATTAACTTTGACACACTTTTCAAACGTCCTATGGAAGAGAAATTAGTAGTAAAAATGTTTTTAAGTCAGACCTCGTCGAAGGTGGATTCGATCTTTGCATCATAATAGCTAAAACTGTCATTCCATTCAAGAAAATTAAATATTCAGGGAAACATTTATTCGATAAATTATATTCAATGCTTGTTTAATGGAAATTGAAAGACGCACAATAAATAATTGAGCTTTTAAACAATTTCGGAGTAAATCGATTATGAACATTTTCATGCAATCACATTAAAATATTTAACATACAATAAACAATGGATTTGAACGTAAATTGTTTCGTAAATTTATCGATATAGAAATGGAAGAGTTAAAGAACAAGTCATTTTCTACTCATGCTAACAAATTTCTGCTTGTAACGATAATTACTTTTTCGTATGCAATTTAACAAAGTAGTGCAAATGAATATTAGTTTGTTGAACTTATTCCTTTTCATACTGTGAATGTCATATTCTTTTTGCTTGTTCTCGTGTACAAATTAAGATCATTTTTAAAGAATAAGTTTTAAAACTTTAGTTACATTTGATTATTTATTATTACGTTTTAATTAAGATATTTAATTCTTAATTTGCTGTTTGTATCATAAGTCACAAATATCAATAAATAAATTATTAGCCTTATCTATTGTAATAATACATGTTCAGCATATTCATTTAATTGTTTTCATTATAGAAAATATAACAAAATTTGTAAAATTTAATGTATTTTCTATAATTAATGGTTTTACTACTAAACTTTTTCTTCATTGCACCACTAACCTAGTTGATATAACTATTACAGAATATTTCTGTAATTTAGTTGAAAAGCCGTAAATTATTCTGGATTGTTTCTTTTACTTAAATATTCATTTGTTGAATGCATGGTTTCTGCTGCAAGAATTTAAATAGACTGCTTTAAAGGATATATGTTACTTCACATACGACATGGCAAAATGTGTTTGTATAAGAAATAAGAAGGCTAAGTTTATCTACATCCGTTGATAGAATCACATAATAATAAAAACCAATTTGTAATGTAACAAGTCATTAATCTTAACTCAAAATCTATATATAAAAAGAAATGTACCTTACAAAATAAACATTTAATTTTAGTATATTATCTCCATTTTCACGCAACACATTTAATTAACGCTTTTAAGATACGGTAAATTTTTGAAATATTACTTTACTAAAATGACAAATTACTGAATTTCATTTATTTTAACGCAAAACGTTAATCAAAAACACGCCAAGACAATATCATAATTATATATCTCGTACCTTCGATAATTAAACTATATTAGAAACATTATAATTAAACAAAATGAGAATGAGTATTAAATGTTTATTTTTTAAATTAATACAAAAACTGGGGCTCTACGAGGCAGATAATATAACTGAATAAACATTTTCTTTTCTCGCAATCAAAAGATGTTTGTTTATATTTCTATGAGAAAAATTACTTCAAAGAAATTAATATATATCTCAATATAAAAGCTAAAATTAATTTTATATAGATACCTATTATGAAAACCTAGTTTTCATTGAGAATTTAAAACGAGATAGTTTCTATAAAAGGTGTTGATATACATTATGAAAATAGTTTAGTATTGTTTATAAATTCAATTTTATAAGATTTACCAATTTATAATACATGTTTGCACGAAAGCATTTGTACGTTACTTTAATACTATTTTCTTAAAATAACTTTGTCCAAAATTATTACAAAATTCATGAACTCCAGGATGTATCATAATTTAAACCACGATGCGCCACAGAAACGTTAGGAATCTCAATAAAAATTTTTTATTACGGTATATATATTTTCCACGTGCATTTAAATATCTCCCGCAACTATATTATTGATTAGTTAGTTTACTTGTTTGAGTGTACTTAAGATTATTTATACAAAACGTTTCGTTATAAAATATAGTATTTTTGGTTCATTTCCACTACACATATTCAACTTTTAACGCAAAATCGAATCATTTTTTTAATATTATTATTTCCTCATATTTCACATTTAATTTGTTAGCATTAAATATCTTCTAGTAAGATAAATGCACATTTCGACATTTTAAACCATATTATTCTAAGAATTTTTTAAGATTTATTTCAAAAAATATCTTACTTTAAGATATTATTAATTTCTCGCGTACTGAATAAACAGAATGTACACGTAGAGCAAAATATTTAACAAAATACTATTTATATCGTGAATATAGGATACCCTTGAACATTTCATTCTACATAATAAAGTAAACTTTTAAAATCATATCAGAAATAACTAAATTAATCAAACAAATTGTTAAATATCACGTATGGTGTTCACGTTCACGACATAAAGACTAATTTGCTGAATATATTTTTTCTCCGTGCAGATAACAGCTGTAGTCTTAGATAATATCCATTAAAAATAGCATGGGATATTATCTAAATTGCATGTCCAATTAAATTGTAGTAAGAAACACTATCTGTATTCTACTCTTTCAGTTTAGATTTTGTGGAAAAATATATTTTTAAACCTTTGTCATTAAGCATCAAAGTGTTTATTAGAAATTATAATTTCAAATTTTCGGTGGAATTGTCGAATAGTATTTCCTACCACATACATTGTAGTACGTATAAATTTGACATTGCTACAAATTAAAAAATATCAGCGACATATTTTCAATTTGTATTTTTAATGGAGTACATTCAGGCATGGTAGACTACAGATGGATTATGTTTCAAAGGGGAAGAAAAATACTGAAAATGTCAAGTCTAAATATACGATAATGGGAAAGCCAACTCACCTAATTCGGTGTTGGGGACCCGAAGGGTGTTGCATGATGCGGCGGTGTGTAATTTTGCTCTTTGAAAAGCATTGCCATTGTCGTAATTATTTGAAGATCGGAGATTGAGTAGGGCCTCGCTAAGTCTCCGCTGCAGGGGTGGGTGAAGGGGAAAGATTGACAATGTCCCGCTTCCAGATTGTCTTCTAGATCCAGCAACACTCGGGGTGCGAGCTTGGATTTCCTGCAATTATAACGACCGACCGACGCTGTGTTTAAGCCGCGAGATAATCATTTATTAATTAACCTTAATTTTATTCGCAGGCAATTAAAACGGGATTAATTTGAGACAAATAACTTTAGACAAAACCCGCTTCACTAACATGTTATTAGTATGAAGTTTTTAAATTTCATAAACTATGCAAATTATGTAGAATAAAACTGAATATAAACGAGGAAAAATATATTGTATGGTTTACAGCAAAATGGCATTTTAAGTTAGTAAAAAATATCAGCATGTTGACAATTGTCAGCTTTCAAACAATAATTGTCGACAAACCGATACGTTTTGCCAAGTTAAGATAATAATTTTTCAATTCTTGCAAGTATATATTCAGTTTACTAAAAATGGCATTTAGCATGACATTGGCATGTCATTTTCTTTTCTCGTATTCTTTCACTTATCTTCATATTTCCTATATATCAAATTAGCTTATTTATACAGACAATTTAAAGGTAAAAACTGATAATGGATCTAACTTTTCAACGGAAAATAATACAAAGTAAAATAATTTAATGTAAATTAATAGAAATAAGAAGCATAAAATAAAATAACAAGGAGATTTGGTTGTTTACTTTTACATCCTTAATTGAATATGAGCTTGAATAAAAGTTATGATTTTCTACATTTGCACCGCTTTAAATGAGTATCTCTACCGTTCTAACATTGAAGAATATAGTATCATAATTTTATACTTTTTTTCAGCGGGAAAAAAAAAGAAAACGCCGTCAACTTCTTTAACATCAATCCATAAAATATTAAAAGTAATTTAACTTTTAAAATCATTCAAATAAATACATATAAATTGATATTCGTTAAAAGTTTCTCCGATAGAAAATTTTAAATAAACTTCCTTTGAATTAAGTTGTATCATTTACATTCTATGTTTACGTTCTGAAATATAACTTGTTTACTACTTTTGAAGAATACTTCATATAATGCAGCCAACTGTATACATTTCGAAACACATAACTTTCTCAATACATAACAAATTATAATTCAACATTTTTCTCCGAATTATATTTATTAGATTTTGATAAAATATCTATAACTAGATTTTTGATTATTTGATAAAAGAAATTACAAATAAAAATAAGTTGTATTAAAATGAGCATCCAAATGTTCATGCTGTTGGACTAACATAACACTCATTAACCAATCCGAAATCATTATCTTCAAACTAATCCTCCAACTTTTAATGAAAATTACCGTTCATTAAAACTAGATAAATGCAGTTGATTGAGACCCATTATAGCTACTGAAACTTTGATCCGTACCTGTTGCAGTTCCGACTTAGTTGCCTTTTTTCGCCAATAGTTTTGTACGGATCGACGAAGAGTTCTTGACTTAAGACCGTACAATAAAGAATTGACAGGAGGTGAGCAAGCCAGGAGAAATGCCGCTATTGAAGCGAACTGAGGGTGAACGTGAGTTCGACTCTCAATACCAGCTCCTCCTGCTTCCCATAGTATGAATCCACAGAAAGGAATGTATAATAAATATACGGATCCAATCAGCTGCATCACCTGAAATTTGTTACAGTTATAATTAATTTTTATTTCTGAAAAGTAATCGGGAAAGAATTATGAAACATTTTATCGTCAAATTTCTGAGTTATACAGAAATTCTATAAATCTTTTAGAATTTTATATTTCCCGTTGAGATAGATGAAAGATTGAAAGAAATTGAGATAAATGAAAGAAAATTTAGATATCCTAAAAAAGGATTATCTTTATATCTTGTAATTTATCAAATTTACACTGAACAATTTCTTTGGAAAAATTACTATAGTTTACGACAAACCAATTTTATCAAGCTGATTTATACAAGTCTTTGTATTATTTTAGGAAAAAGAATACTGAGATTATTTCACTGTATGAGGTAAACTAGGCAGACTATTTCCGACAGTTATACAGAAAATATATATAAATCAGCTCGATAAGGTTCGTCTGCTGTAAGCTGGAGTCATTTTTCATAACAATTTTTCTCAGTGTATCCACTGTTTCTATAACATTGAAAGATTGCAAGAACTTATTTTAGTGAAATGAAGGACAATATTTCAAATGAGAGGAATTTTAGTGTCGCAGCGCTAGCCACGTTTATCTATGATATTTGGACAAAAGCCACAGGTAAGCCACATATGTGAAATGCTGTGCATACGTGGCTAAATCTGTGATTAAATAATGTATGATTTTGTTGATACATTATTATTAACTTGATTAACTTGATTATTTAAGGTAATCTATTAAGGATTATGAATTTCAGATAATAATTAATATTAGATATTTACAATATTTTTAATGTATAGTATAAAAGATTAACTTTATAAAATTTAAAATCTTGATATTTAACTGTTGAAATTCTAATTTATATAATATAATATCATTAGAAAATGGGTTACCTTTAAAAAGTGATAAAATATACGTGAAGGTGACTTGAAAAAGAATTTGTAAATATTATTGCAATGAGTAATGTTTCAATAGAATTGAGACAGGGGATTGAGTCATTATCTTAATTACAAAATCAATTTATATGACAGAACGCAATTTGGTATCTACTAAATCATTTCTGCCATAAAAAAGTGAGCTATATTTAATTGCATTCTAATTTTATTAATTAATAATTCTTACTAAAACATAAACGTGCTTTTCGTAATTTATGTATTAATGGGAACGAAATTTGATGGGTAATAAATTTGCTTCTTTGATAATTTGATGATAATGCTAGATAAATAAGATAATGTCATGCAAATTTAAAGAAGACCAACCTCTTTTAGTCAACTTTAAGCATGAAATTCATATTGCATTATAATGAAATAAGTAAAAATTTATAAACATCCTACAATTTTCACTAAATCCATCTTTATAGTGACATAGATTACTTTTTAAGCCATCATTTAGAAATTAATTTAATAAATTGAACTCAAAGGCCTTTAGAATATTTTAATCTTTTGATTTTATAATCTTTTTGACAATCATACTTTACATATAAAAAATGATTTACTCACTGTGCTAGCTGCACTGTGAAATTTTGGTGGGCCACCCGCGGAGGGGGCAGTGACACTTGGAATAAAGAATGGATTGCGTTGATGAGTGATTGTCACCTGCGCACTCAGAGTAACTTCGTAAATTGCACTCGCGATTCGATGCCGATGGTAGCGCGCTATTCCTAAAACTCGTAAATTACAAACTGTGACGAGAATGGCCGGTAATGCAAGACCAACGATCATGTAAACAGCACCATATACGGCAGCGGCTGTTTGCCAATTGTCACTGCCAAAATCTGGCACGCAACAACCCAAACCAGGATTGTAGCTAGAAATATAGGTTGTAACATTATTGTCCGCTTTCAAATCAGAATTCATTTAATATTTTTCATTCAATAAATTATAACGTAATGAAAAATGCTATTAAGTTTATACTTAGTTAAGAATTTGTTACCTATAAGGTGGTACTAGTCCGGAAAAGGGAGGTAAACATAATAATAACGCACCGCACCATGACGCTGCTAATCCAGATATTACACGTCGGGGCGATACCAGAGCAACATAATGTAATGGAGAAGCTATAGCATAATACCTGAAAGGACCATGTTTTTTTTTTACATCATTTAGATAATATAGTATGAGTAATCTTATGGAAGAAATTTGCTGTAATTTGTACAAATTATCTTGTTATTCTTATAACGATCGAAATTTATTATTACAATCAAAAACATTGCTGAATTTGGAATTTACAATTTATAAAATTACTTTAGTTATCTTACAATATTCTTTATTCTCAGTGTAACGTTGGAAAGTTATTATTTTAATATGTATTATTACCATATTAGTATGATAAATTTTTAAATGTGACATAGTAAATTGTAATATTTAATGTTGTAACATTTGCTGTAAGCAAATATAAAATGGTATTGGAATGGTACATCAAATTTCTAGACGACATATATAATATTTTTTGCCAAAATAAGAGTCCAATAAGTCTAATAAGATCTTTTGTTTCTATTATAATTTGCTACACTGTGTATCAATTTTTTATACAAGTATATACAATTTACTACCATATCATTTTTCTTTCAATGTTCTCGTATATCTCTATGTCTGGTTTGGCATTAAATTATCAAAATTTGTGTAGTTGAGAATCCGTTAACATAGTCATCGTGAAATTATTAACAGTGCACGCTTCATATTTTGTTCGAAAATAGTTAACTTCTATTAAAATACTGAATTTATGTAAAGAGCACAAACTAAACTCAACTGAATTTAATTTAGTGAAGTTATATATAGTTTTAAAATATATATATTGTTATATCTAACTTGAAAATATTATTACAAAACTTATTATCAATTTCTAATTTGAAAATAAAATTCCTTCATCGATTTTCGACTTTTGTCATTGATATTTCATTACATTCTAAATGCATTCATGTTACAGCATAGTCACATACACACAAATCATAGTAAAAATACTTTTCATGCTACATTTATTTAAAATTTTTTATTTTAACACCAACATTTGCTGGAATATTTTAAACATTTTATTATGCACAAACCTATCACAATTCAGTCCAGTGATTGTCCAGAGTGCAACAGGGTGAAGTAATGTTAAAAGAAATCCATGTATGAGACACCATGTTCCAGATACAGACCAAGATCCAGTAGTAAAAATTAAAATTATTAAACAAACTGCAGCTTCGACAGCGCCCAAATGAATAAGAAGCAGTGTATTTGCTGTTTCTTGTTCATGAGCCTGCAAATAATCAAAATATTATTCATTTACATGGAACAAACAAAAGAAGATTTTCTTTATGTTAATTCGAATTCTATGTTACTTTACAAATTTACTTCATTAAGACCTTTTTAATCAATTTATGTTTACAATTATCTTGTTTAACTATATAAATTAAATTAAATTAAATTTAGAGTATTCATTGGCTTTATCTAATCATTCTAGATGTTTTAATCTAATTGAAAAATATATCATGCATTTTGTTCAATAAACACATTCGTACTACATGTAATTAATTTATATGTACTACATGTGTTTATATTAGATAACTAAGTATATCATTAAGTATAAAAATTCATCATATTGGTACATAATTTTATTTAAAGTAACTAAAACCATAATTCCAGAATGGAATATAAAATAATAGTTCTTGTATTCGTTAAGTAATTTTGTAATAAGATTCATCAATTGAAGTAATTTGAATTTAAATTTTCGAACTTTGAGTGAAAAAGAAATCGGATTTATCTATGATAAATATTTATACATATATTGAGACAAATTTATTAGTTAGCTTCGTATGAGATTTTACAATAATTCTGGGATGTGTACATGCGATTATATATTTTAAAAAATTAGTATAGAAAAATGTGACCAAAGAATAGAACTCGTTACCTTATAGTCACCAATCACCTTTCTTACCACTATTCTATGTCACTACTTAGAAATATGGTCCTTATTTTACAAATACCCGTGACTAGAAACATTTAGGCCACACCTCTCTAAAGTTTTACAAAGATCAATATTTTTCCAGTCAACGGAGTAGAGTGGTGGTAAGGTATATGACTAATTATCGAGGTAACAAATTTTATTCCTTGACAGTGACTTTTCTTTTACTTGTTTTTTTATAAGAAATACTATATTTGCACACGTATCCCCAAATTATTATAAAATATAATAGCAATTATTAAATTTCTCTCAGCGTAGATATATCAAAATACATAAAATTAAATATAATTATAGCATTACACATTATGAACTACTAAAATTTGACTTACGTGTTTTCCAAAACTAAGAATTACAAGAACGTAAGTATTTAGTAGAAGGCCAAGTGCCGAAACAAAGACGACTGCTACTTCTAAATTCACAAAGGCCATTCTACTAAAAGTTTCGTTACTTAAACTGAAAAAAAGTTTCTAATATAAAATCATTTGTAATTTACGATCAATTGTAATAAATTCTGTACTAAAGTAATCAATACGATATCAGGCAATATTGCAACTATTTGGTATTATCAACAGGTTCTAAAAGATTTCATGCGGTTAATAAGTGTTAAAGAGTTCCAGCATGTAAAATAAATCCTTGTTTGTTTGTTTTTTTTTCCGCGAAAATGTTTTCTAGTTCTGAAATTTTGAACAAAAAAGTCAGTATTTAAAAACATGATATTGGAAAATGGAAATTTCTTATTAAGTGAACACTAAGGTTAAAGTAATAATCATAAAATTCATCAATTTCCTTTAAAGCGCACTAAGAATATATTTATAATTAAAAACTTTTAACTTTCAACGTATTTGATTTTTAAATTCGTGCAAATCGATTGTTATTTACTTACCTTCAGCATTATATTATGCTTTTTAAAGTATATGTGTGTTTTATAGTTTGTGATTCATGTGTTCATTATGTCAGATTCTTTTAGGCGTGGCATAGTAAAGTCGCTATTAAAATTACTAATTATAATAATGCCGTTTATGTTGTACTAACTTTTAGTTGTGCAGAAAAAGAAATTGTTAAATTAACTTCAATTAATGTTATTCATCACGCTTGTATAATTGCGGCAATAGAATTCTAACGGCAGTGAAATAACGGAAGTTATGTCCGACAGACAAATATAGACAATGTTTCATAATATTGTAAAGTGTAATATTCATATTATGTTCTAAAATTTTATGACATTCGTTTATGCATACATAATAAACTACTAACGCTCTATATTTTATCCCTTTTGTACTGAAAAGTGACAGTTCTTATGAGTATTTTAGATGGTATTCATGATTTTGTTTCTTATTGTACTGAGAGAAAAATACTGTTATAAATTGCAAAGATTATTCTTAAAGTTGTAATATACTTTATTCTTAGGAAATTCTACCCATTTATTTTTCAATTGTAACAAGATTTTATTAGCATTAATAAAAGAAATATGAAAAAATCACCAAGATCTTTATATAACTGAATAATAAATTGGTACAATTTCCAAGGAATAAAATATATCACAACTTAATTCAAAAAATGAATTTGAGAGATACAGGAAATGACAAATTTCATTTTTTATTTAAATACTGGAACCCTTTAACGTATATGTAAACTTTTAAAGCTAATCTTTTTAATGTTTATATTTACAAACTAAAATATCAGTATCATTTTTTTGATATATTTATTTATTTTAAGATTTGGTGCTTAATAACCCGCGAGATATGCCAGTAATTTAGCTTGACAAAGAGTGCTAGATCAGATATTTTCTTATGTTATGATTTGCTTATACAACAATTTTAATTACACGAAAATTTACAATTTTTTATATTTACAAAATACATGTTAAACAAGTGGTCATAGTGGCACTGCTCAAGGGTTAAGTTTTATTTAAATATAGTATTTATAATGTTAATTAAACATAAGATGCAATTTCTCTATTGCATTGTTTCTGTAAATTTATATAATTATTTTAATGCAACAAATATAAATAAATGATACTTACTTTACACGGGCTATACCTGCTGCTTTTTATCTTGCCGCTTTTGAGCTTGCGGCAGAATTTTTTGAAGTTCCAGGTCGTCATGTTGTCATAAAAACATATTCCCCCCAAAAGCCAATGACTATTCTGAAAACAATTTCAACTGTGTGATTATGTTGACATTTAACAAAAGTTGAATTAATCTTATTAATTTGTATTTTGTTAAAATCAGAAATATATCGTTTTATCTAGTTTAAAAACTATGCACTAATAACATAATAATAAACACACTTGTTAAACTTTTAAAATTAAACATGATTTGGACTACATAAAATGTAGTTATTTTATTCGAGAATTGCTGGTATTATAATTAATGCAAGCATTTAAGGAAAACCGAGTTATAACGATCCTTTTAAGCTTTCAACAAGTGCAATTATGTTTGAGTCTCCAGTCGCAGTTCTAAAACTATTCACAGCATTTTTATTCATCTTTATTTTGTGACTTTTTAAATTTCATCACACATTAATATTTATTATTGTATTTTAAATTCATAAATCAAAGTAATTCTTTTATATTTAATATTATCTTGTCTCAATAAAATTTTGTATAAGTAATACAATATTATTATTTATTATGTATATAATGTTTTGGACAAACAATTGAGTTTTAATACATCAGAATTAATTTGATAACAAAATATTTTATACTCAAAATCATTTTGAATTACTAGAGAAACGCACATCATTGACTTAGACCTACATTAATGTTCGATAATGGAACCGCAATGGCAATCTAACGACATTATTAATCTAAAGATTTTCTCGACAAATGGTGCACAACACATTATCTTAATATCTGATATAAAAGAAATAAACTTTAGGTATAAGAAAAAATATCTTAAAATATTAAAATTCATAAATACAGACTTGAATTCTTGAAACTGTTAATAGTAATATTTCATTTCATTATCGTTAAATTGATTGAGTTGATAGTAAAATAGTAGTAACATTCGGGTACATATATCGTTTAACAAGAACAAATGCACATACAAATTATGTTAGGTGACGGTACCTAATTGCACACATTTCCTATACCTAGAGTCAATTGAATTTACAAATAAGTTTATAATTATCTTCTAATTGAAGATAATGTTTCTGAAATTGTTATTTATTTGTTTTGAATATATAAAAAATCTATATTACACAATAAAATTTTGCTAATTTTCTAACACAGATTGTAGGAATTACTTTCCAAAGGAAACATTTATCAACAAAGTATGTAGTCTGAATTATAATATTTGATTGAAATATAATTCAACGTATAGTAAAATTTTTTTTTAGATTAATTAAAGATAATAAACTTTTTGTTATAATGTAAATGAAATTGTCATAATAAATCAACATCAGGGATACAAATAGAATGAATTAATAAATTAACTTACAAAGATTTCATTATTTAAAAGTTTTTTAATTCCTTATTACACTTAACTTAAATAATTACTTCACTTTCCTTAAAAGCAATTAGTTGCGATCGATTCTCATCTAATTCAAAGTCACTTGTTTTATCATTATTTAACAGTATAATTGATTATAAATTAATTAATTTTAGTAATATCGCCTATGAAATCTTATTTATGTATTTATTCACGTAATCGGAATAAAAATTAAGATATTTATTGACTTTTAATGCTCATATCTTTTAATGCTCATCACTAATTAGTGGCAGGTTAAAAACAAAAAATATGTTTATTCGATAACCTTCTGAAAAAATTTTTTTTCAAATAATCAATAATCAATATCTATTTTTCTGACTGCAATAAATTTTGCAGTCATTATTTAGATAAGTACCTTTTGCACGGAATCGTATCGATTAACAATGTCTTTTTATTTTTACACTTAACTTACTCTGTATCGCAATTTTTCATTTTAAATAAATGAATGCATAAACCAATTACTATTTCGTAATCACGCGGTTTTAACTCATTATTAAGAGTTTTCGAAGTTTAAATTATTTCCAATGTTTAGCGTAATAACAATAATGTGAAAGATGGAGTTGTGTTTTCCGTAGCATATAACACATTACATTTTCTTAAACCTCTAAAAGTTTTCATCATTTAAGTTTACACTATTAAGTTACAATAAAGATATCATAATACGCGTCCAAATAAGTTTTCATTAATTTGAACAATTTCTCTGATGGAATTAATAAAAAGAAAAACTTACGTAACGTGCAACAAAAAAAAGTAAATAATTCTTCTAAATAACTTAAACGTATTACTTAATAATAGATTTATATAAATTCATGTGAACAAGAAAAAAAGTAAAAAAAAAAGTGGTAGAAATGTATGTAAATTTTTTATTAGTTTTCTTCTTTTTATAAATTTTATGGATCTTTTACGGAAAGTTTAACCGAATTTTTACAAATATAATAAAATACATTAATGTAAGTTATAACTAGTAAACAAACCTTACGTCAACTTATGGAATTGTTCGACAATAATAGTTTAAAAATTCAAGAACTCGGTACATTTTTTTCTTTACGTAAATGGTTCTGTTTTGTATTTTTTCGGATAAGAAAATATGTCACATCTTACATAGTAGACCTTGCGCATGCAAACAGCACGTTTCATTCGTTTTAAACACAGCAGTAAATTGTTATAACAAATTTGAAAGAAAAAACATTGTTTCTATACTTCTTAATATTAAATTTCTTAGGTATGTTTTTGAATTAAACAAATTATTTGACATAGTTCTTTTTCAGACAAATATTTTTCCCAGTATAGATTGAGATATATTTCATTATAATTCAATTATAGTATTTCTTATAATATGATATAATATTTTAAGAATATATGTTGTCATAAAAACATATTCGATAACGATATATGTTTCAAATATTTTTTACAATGTATTTTATAAATTTTACTATATCATATTACAAGGAATTCTTTTATAAATCCACACTTGAATTGTTATAAAATATACTAGGGTGTACTAATAAATTTCTCTCAGTGTTAGTTTAAATATATTTACTTTCATGTTCACACGACATGTAACTCGTAAATTTTCTAAAAATATTGACTTTAATATTCATATTTTGATTCGAATGACATCCCAATAAGATCGATTTGGTATTAAAATGTACAAAACAAATGCGAAAAGTCAAGAGTCAAAAAATAATGCAGTTGACACGCGATCTCAATACGATTAAATATAAAGACGCAAAGATCAATATTGAACTTTTGTTCGGCAGTAAAGAAATCAAAAGTGTAACAGATACATTTATTAGGTTGCGTGAACGAATTGGCTAACAGTCGATAGCATCGTTTCTGTACTTGAGACTGGTTTTGCTAACATCAAATATTATTATTTTATGATATCACCATGTTGCAAAGAATAGCGGACATCGATCTCATTTGTGTTACTTTCGAAATGTATCAAGGTTTGACCCTGCGATGTTTCGTATTATATTCAGGACACGATCGATTCCTTTTTACTCTCTGACCTGATGAGGAACCACCTGTATACCGTGCTCGATCACGCGAACCGAGTATCTGCTTCTATCAATATCATCGCGACGATAAAAAATCCTTTTAACTTTTTGACGAAGGGACAAAAATCGATTAATTAACAAGAAAAACGGAAAATGTCGAAGCTTCAATGTCAGCGCACAAGTTTTATGACAGTGCTATTCTTTTGTAAACACAGAATTCAGATTCTGCCAGTTATCTTGAAGTTCGTAACAGTTAATCGTCAAATTCTTAGAATTCTACTTTACTTCATCGAAATTACAAGATGATCATTAATAATTGATTATTTCCTTAAATTTTAGTATATCTGTCACTAATAATATAGTATAGAAGCCAAGTATAAATATCTATTAGTTCACTCAGAGAAATATATTAATAGTTGCTGTTTATTTTACATAATAACTAAAAATGAAGTAGTTTTTAATAATAATGAAAATACTTATGCAAAAGAAAAGCAACTGATATTTAAGTTCTGTTATTAAATACTGGAGACGATAAATTGTTTACATGTCACATGTAATATGTTAGCAATTCGTTACACTGAGAAAAATATAACAGAAAAAATTACTGTTTTTAACTATATTTGAGCCACATGTCCGTCTTTTGATAAAAATTACCGTTTTTTATCAGGAAAAATTTCGGTTTTATCTATAAATATGACATTTAAAACTAGTGTATTTGCTTTTAAAGAACAGTAATTTTTATTA